>VZRR01004099.1:316142-424936 GCA_013398015.1 Oreocharis arfaki | reverse complement strand
AAAAATAAAAGAGGAGGGATTGAGAGGAATGCAGAACTTGTCTTTACAAACAAGCTGTGGGTAGACAAGACTAGCACAATGAGATAAGAAAGACAATGGGAAGGATTCCATTGATTGATGAATTAAAAGAGATATACATCTTCAAACAGACCAAAGGTCTGCTGACAAGGTGGGGGGGTTTATGCATTAGAAGGGAATTTTTAGATATTAGGCATTCCGGGAAGTCTGTACCTCTCGAGTACCTCAGCCAATGGGGAAAGAGAGAGGGAAATGCGGTCGGGAAACTAGGGAAGAATAGGATAAAAAGGAGGCTGCGACCTCCAAAAATTTGAGAGACTCCAGGGGAATGCCCCAGGACCTCTCCCTTTATTCGAATAAAGAAAAGGGACTCCTCTGTCTCCTTTTTGGACATAAACCTCTGGTGTTTGCGGATTAATTTTCCTGACACTGTTATCTTTCTGATTTAGAAGAGGGCTTGTTGTAATCATTTTTGACTGGACACAAAGTAATTTTGAGAAATTAATGTGCTACAGCTTAAAATGCTGTAGGCACTTTTGAATAAGAAGCATTAGCTCCTGTGTAGTTCAGTAAAATACTTTTCATTCATGGGATTTGGATTAACCTTGCTTTTTCTGAAAGCAGAACATGAGAACAAAAGGCTAAAACATTGTAAAATAATCCAGGCCCTTCATGGTGAAGGCTAGTGGGTGCTATGAATGTTTCTATTTATGCCATAATAAGCTCCTGTTACATATGAGGCCCTAGAAACAAAAGTAAGACACAAAAATGCTTTCCATTAAGTGATCAAAAGAAATAGGAAAGCACATAAACAACACAGTTTTGTTCTAGTAGAATTTTTGAGATGGATATAATTTAAAAATAAATGCTTAAAAGCTGAATCAATTCATTTAACCTCATCAGTCAACTGCTGGAAAAACTGGGATGAGCTGCATCAGGCACTCCATGTGCACATGTAGGGAGCAGCTCCTGCTCCCAGGACAGCAGAGAGGTGCTCTGTGCCAGCTGTTTCACTGACTTTGGCAACTCTGGCAAATGGCCAGTTAAGCACCAGTTTAGAAATGAGGTTTCCTCGTAACTGCTCTTACTAAGAGATGTGATAATGTGCCGCATAAAGAGAGATTCAAACGTTACAAACCACTACAAAACTAAATGAGGTTGGATCTTTACACAGAAAATACCCTCAATTCTGAATGAGGTCAACAGGAACACCGAGTGCTTCTCCCTTCAGAAAACCTGCTTAAACTTGTGAGACAGCAAAATGCAGATAACATTAATGCTTAAAGAATGGAAAATCTCAGAAAAGCGCCATTCTCAGTTCATTTGTTTCCTTTTCTGTGCAGTGACCAGCATAATAAGAGCACAGAGATGAAACGTGTTTGATGACAAACTCTGCTCAGCCATTCAAATCCCTTGCATACAACATTCCTGATAAGTTAAGGATCTAAAATTGCTTAACCAGTGTTAATGTGCAAGTTAATTGAAGGTCTTATATGAATCCATATACACTACTGAAGATTGATTAAAATAGCTCTAAGAAAGGTACTCTAAGCCAATGCTCTTTTACGCTCTTGATTAGTTTCTTGATGAGATTCCAGAGAGAAGAGAAAGAAATTAAGTGAAGGGGCAAAATGGCATTGAAAAGAAAAATCCAGTGCTGCAATTTAAGCTCAAATGCTCTTCTCCACAGCACACTCTGGCTCTTCCTCCATGTGTGTACACATCACATCTAGAGACAAAGCCCTTGTGGCTCCTCACACATCCTCCACATTTCACTCTTCTCACATTTCATTCTTCAGATGTAAAGCAAATGAAGAGGGATGATGCTACAGAACACCAGATGCTATAAAGCTCTGTTCTGGGGATTATTTGATATGTACATTTTTAAACTGTTCATATTTAGACAGATTTATTTAGTGCTACTAATTTACTGCATGTGAACAATACATTTTCAACATACTAGATAAGTTCTGTGAGACCAGAAATGTGGATTTTTTTAATAGGATTTCCTGTTGTTTGTTCTACTTAAACAGTGCCCCGGTTTTTCTTTGGTGGTGCCAACTAATTTTATCTTGTGAAAACTATAATATCAGTAAGTGATGGGAAGAGGGCAAAAAAGGGTGAAAACTATTCTCTGGCTGCCTTTTCAGCTTAATTTGACCGTCTAAGCAACAGTTTGCATAGCTTATCATCACACAGAATTTGTCTAACGTTTCTAATGCTTATTTGCTTGGTAGTTCAAATAATAGCTTACATATTTGTAATTAAACTGTTGCCTAACAACCCTAATTTAATGAGGGTAGGTAAAACATTACTGACCTTTTGCCTGTACTGGGCTTTTTTGCATCTACTTCCTCATGAGAAAAAAAGAATATTATAATGACTGACCAAAGATTTATCCTGGATTCAGCTCTTCAGGGCTGAATCAGGGAATTTTTTTTTTTGGGGTTTTTTTCATGAGAAGATGATGAGGGTAAGAGACAGATGTGCTATCAGGACTTCTTTACCATAAATCCTATCTATGCCAATCAAAAAGAAATACTTATCTCTGCTAGAGGTTTCTGGCTCCTGTTCAAAGCAAAAGGGAGTAGAAGGAATAGAAAAGATTTTAAAGCAGCTTAATTGTCCGGGTATCCATGGAACCAGCTTTCAATGTGATCCTTTCCACCAACCTTTCTGTTCTCATTGAGGAGTAGGAGGAACATTAGGACATGGCAAATACTCATTTTTTAAATAGATATACATATTATGTACACACACAACACATGCACACACACACTTTGCTCATCAGTTCTGATGACAACTTCATTTGCTTGTAGATGTAGAAAGAAACAAATAAATACCAACAGTCATTGGTGAGACCTGTATCATTTTTTTTAAACAAAACTAAATTTCAAACATATATTTATGTAGTTGATTCAGGTAATCTTTAGTGCTACTTTTTAGCGGATGTAAGCCTCACAGACAACTCAAAAATAATCAGTGGAGGACTTAAAACACACACAGGATTAGGCTAAAAGAAAAATTCACAAAATTATGTATCCCAAATTATCTCTCAGCATTTCATTAGCTTAATGGAGAACATTAAACAAATAGTATTAATGAAAAAGCTAATTTATTTGCAGGAGTATAGTTATCATGAACACTGTTCCCTCATTTTTAATGTAGTATGGTATTTTTAATTAGGTTTGAATATTTAACTACATTCCACAAATCCTTTTACTTATGCAGCCCATGAATTTTTAAATTAGATTTGATTTTTTTTTAGTTAACTACTTTCTGCAAACCATATTAATATTCAAATTTAAATTTAGGAAAAGAATGAAGATACTGCCTCAAAGTGATGCATTTTGTTTGATGCTACTACCTTGCCATCCAATATTTTATGAAGAATACACACCAAGTTTTAAATCTCTAAACGCCACAAAAGACTATTTGAGATATTTTTAAATAAGCAGATTAGAGGTGATTTTCCAACCCACCTCACAAAAATGAACTGAGAAGTGAATCCTTCCATGGTTGTTCACACAAAAACACCACTGCATCAGTTCTTCTGTAAAGTTTGTCACCTACAATTCGGGAAATGCTAAAAGGCCACACTTGCCACCTTTTCACATAGTGAGTAGTGCATGGACTACTGACTTTCCAAATGGTTCTCCAACAGGTTATATAGATAAAACGTCATTGTTACTTTTGTTTAGGGTTGATGGAAATGCTTCCTTACTTCAAAGAATTACTAAAAGGGAAAATGTTCTTCTTTTTTATTCCAGATTTCAATTCTTTATATTTTTGAAGTAGAAACAAGTGACTGTTTGCATTTTGTTCTGATTGTAATCAAGCATCTTCTGTTTTGTGACATCAAAAATTGATGTGAAAAGCAAAATCATTATTTCTCAGAAAAGTTAAAACCACCTTTCCTGTGAATAACTACATATTTTACTAAAACTTGTTTTAATGGGAAAAATTTTGCTTTATCTATTTAGATAAGCAGTCACTTCTCTATAAATAGGTGACTAAAAGTACTTGTTTGTCACATTCTGAATTTTCTTCCACCAGCAACAATTTCAATTTGCTACTTTTTAAAAGTACCACCTGAGATTTTCTTAACTCAGTGACAGATGGAGTTATGGCTTTAATACTAGAAATGTCAGAATTCCTGTTATTATTTTAAAATGTAGCAAACTTACAGGCACACGGACATGATTTATTTTTCATATCAATCAGATCATGTCTGAATGTGTACAGAGCCACTTCCAGCAGAGGTGATATGGGAGGGAAGTAAATATATTATATTCTGGTTGAATGCAATTTACTAAATTTCTCTTTCCTCTGTGACTAAATTGTCATCTGTTTTCTCACAAATACAGGAGGCTGCCCCTTCAGAGCCTTCTCCCATCTTAATGATCATGTCTGTAAAATGAGAAATAGTGACATTTTCAGATATGCATTCTCAGTTACCATTCCACATTTCTTATTTGACAGACCAGCGTGATAATGCTGAACTCAAGAGGTAATTACAGAGTGACAAGTTTCATGATTGAAGTGCTGGTTCATCCAATTACTTCCACAGCCATGTTAGGCATATATTTCATATCCAAACCACCCCAAATTGTGCTGTTTGCTCTCGTGTTGCACTCTGACACGTGTGAGTCCACCAGTCTTCCACCTCTCGATCTCCCAGCTGAGACAGCTCACATTATATATTTATCAGCCTAAAAAATCTTGTTTTAGTTAATTTAACATAATGAAGCCTGGCTGCATGCTAGTTTATCATTAGGGTTCTACCTCACCAGTGATGTATTACACTGTAAAAAATTCAGACTGTTCAATATAATGATGCATTTTGTTGGTACATCAAACAACTCAGAGTCATGATTAATTTATTGATCTATGATCAGAAGAACATTGCATTGGGTCTGCTCCAACTCTGCTCTGAGTCCTTCACTGACAATCTCACAAGAGATCCCCATGGTTACCCACACCCTCTTCAAACTTATTCACAGAACATGGGTTTGCTATTCTTCTCTGATGCTTTCCTTTCTTAATTTCCTCCTCTCTTCTCCATTTTCCCTTCTGTGCCACATTCCTTTATCTCCATGACCTTCATATGTGACCAGATTCAAAGTCAATGGAGAGTCTAGCACTCACACTTTAGGATGCATTACGCCTCCTTTTACACCCTACATCCACTTTATTTCTCCAGGCTACTGAGGAAGATTACTAACAAACTTTTCTAACTCTGACATCTTGTTTTTTATGTAAGAAGTTCAGTTTTCTGACAGTCAATAACTTTCTGATGGGTAATTAGTATACATTATGATACATTATAATACATCATGAGTTTGCAGAGCTAAGTAAGCAAGCCAGAAGGACAAGGTGAGTCTGTGTCACAAGCTGGGGCTCCCCCACAAGAAGGACTTGGAGCCAGGTTACCCCATCTGAGGCACCAGCTGATGGCAAAATCCTCACCTGGCGAAGTGCCTGGCCCTTTGCAGCTGACTGGGCAAGGCAAGGAACCCCACCTTTCCCAAGGCCCTAAGGAGCATTTAAAAATGTGAAATGGAATTCCTTGGGTTGGAGGAGATGAATGCACTTTAAACCCACGGTGCACCTGAACTACAGAAGGGAGAATTTTAGAAAGGACGTAAGAAGTATTTAGGACACGTGGAAAAGCCATTAAACCCAGCAAAGTTCAATTTATTCTCTTCTACACTACAAACATCTCTAATTGTTTCCTGAATGACCCCTCTGGTTTTGTGTGCAATCTTGCTGGCTAGAGAGCAGTACATTTGTAACTTGTAAAATACAATCTCCATAAAAGCCTCATTATCCGGTTATCTGCATTAGGCTGGAAAAACTAACTTGAAAAGACATTACCTATAACATTTAAAATGTCATATAATTTAACTGAGTTTTCCTAAACTGGCTATGTTTTGTAGCCTCCCTAGCACAGAAGAAAAGAAAAACTTTTTTCCTTTTTAAAGTCCAGAATCAGTGTAATTATTATTCTTTCCCTTTTTCAAGTACTACAAGGTATTTTTGTAATATGCTGATATATTCTAAAATGCACTACTACCAGATGCAACTAACCCCATAACTAAACCTGTCTTCTTCCCTTCTGATTGCAGGTTCTAGAATTATACTTGATTTCAGCAGATTTCCCTTTCTGAGCTTTTAAAGGAAATTTCCTGTCCTTTGTTTCATACTAAATTTCATTTCTTTTTTTTTCCCATTACTTGTTTTCCAGTGAATAGGCTAAGTTAACAGAATTGTAATGAATTCACATGGTTCTTTAAATTCTTATGTTATTTAAGTAAGATCCTTGTTCTTTACATCACTTACTATAGAAATAACTTGTATTTTTAATACCAATCATGTGACATATAGGTGCTTTTCCTTGAAAATGTAGAATCCCGTGCTGAAAAAAATAGTCACACCTTTCATTTTACACACTATTATCCAGAGTGGTTGGAAAAGTCACAAATTCACAAATTAATTTTTAGTATCTTCTGAAACATTTTGCTAAGGCAGTTTTTGTATTTTAGCACAAGCTCTGTAGTTTTAACAAGAGGACAGTAGTGAGAAGGCCAGAAGGCAAAATCAGGATCTACATAATCCCATTATTGACCTTCAAAATTGCTTTATTACTTGAGTGCAGCTACTGAATGCATGAAATGTCCCTTTCTCTGATTCACTGTGCAGATGTTCATGGTTATATATAAATCAGTACTGGAAAATGCTTAAAAACACAGATACATTGTTCTACATATATTAAAAATACATATATTTATAAAATGACTATTGTTTATATTTATATTTATATTTATATTTATATTTATATTTATATTTATATTTATATTTATATTTAGATATAATATATTTTATATGCAAGCACCTGCCATTACTCCTTTCCTAGAAAATAAGTAATTCCCTGATTCCAGTGCCTGCTCGTGGCTGCACTGCACCAATGGCAGTGTGAAGGAGGGCACAGCTGCATTTGTGAGAAAATTCATTAACTTCAATTGCTCTGCAAACTTCACGACACAGCTCTAGACAGCAGCCTAATTAATGCAGAAAGCCGTAATTTCATAGATTAACTCTAAACCTAGAGAGGCAGAGAAAGTAAAATTCCTACTGCCCTGTTCTCCAATATCAATTTATTTTCCTGGTGTCCTGTCTGCATTTGACTGATCTCTTGGGAGAAAATTTTTCTAAACTGAACATCAGACATTCTAAATAAATGTGAAATAAATAAATATTTATTTATTGCAGTTAAGCAGAAAATGGTTGGTGTTTTGGTTTGGTTTTTTTTTCCCCTGTGATTTAGGTGAATGAAACCTAATCAATGCAACCATGTAAAACTTACTTTAAATTAACCATCTTTAATTCACTTTGGTGCTGTTGCTGCACTCTGCAGATCTCTGCACTCTCCACAACCGCTCAGTACACTGTAAGATTTATATTTTGTTTATTATAGGGCAACAGCTATGGAGACCCAAGATTCCACATTTATCACACCACAGCTGCTTGGAATTTCACCAAGATATCAATGATTGAATGCAAATCCTCACCTATAAATGCCAGTATGGACCATAAGAAATGAAGAGAATTTCTTAGAGAAAAGCTGGCAGTGGTCACCAAATCAAGTCGTTTCGATTCTATGCAAGAAAAGGAAGAAAATAAACATTTCTAGAGTAGCTGCCTTAAAAATCCTGATCTGGATTGCCTGGTCCAGCCAGGTGATAGCTCATAAACCTGGACTGGATAATTACAGGTGTTTAACAAGGATATAAAAATTTTTTGGATTGAAGTGCCCATATATTCCATACTTTTCTAATTTACTTTAATTTTTCCCCCAATTCGGCACCAAATACCAGCCCAGGCCCTGGGGAGTGGAGCAGGATGATGGAGAGCTCAGTCCTGCTGCAGCAGCTGCAAACAGGCAACAGTTCAGCCCTTCCAGGCAAGGCCATATCTGCTATAACAGTGGCCTGGGGACTTTCCTGGCACATTTTTTCATTCCTTTATGCTGTCAAAGTGACTTAAAGGTTGTGCAGCGTTATGCCACTACAGGACAGCCCTTGGGGCAACGTGCAGTGGTTCTGAAGGGGCCATAATAACCAGCCAGGAAAATTTATTGGAATCAACAAAAGAAAAATTAATTCCTCCCTCTTCTCTAGGTAGGAAAAAGGACTCCAGTTCCTGTGATGTTCGAGGTCTGCATTTCCTGACAATATTCTAGATTTTTATGCATCTTAATAATTTCTGAAGCAATAATAGTTACTGTACTACTACAAATACACACAATATTTTTAATTACAGCTGTTGTTTGAGGAACAGTATCACCAGGTCCTCAAGGACTGACCTTCAAGTCACTGTTTATGAATAAACAAAGGCCTGATTGTATTATTCCCACTAAGTCTAAATAGCTCTCTACCTCAGTGGAATNGCAAGCACCTGCCATTACTCCTTTCCTAGAAAATAAGTAATTCCCTGATTCCAGTGCCTGCTCGTGGCTGCACTGCACCAATGGCAGTGTGAAGGAGGGCACAGCTGCATTTGTGAGAAAATTCATTAACTTCAATTGCTCTGCAAACTTCACGACACAGCTCTAGACAGCAGCCTAATTAATGCAGAAAGCCGTAATTTCATAGATTAACTCTAAACCTAGAGAGGCAGAGAAAGTAAAATTCCTACTGCCCTGTTCTCCAATATCAATTTATTTTCCTGGTGTCCTGTCTGCATTTGACTGATCTCTTGGGAGAAAATTTTTCTAAACTGAACATCAGACATTCTAAATAAATGTGAAATAAATATTTATTTATTGCAGTTAAGCAGAAAACGGTTGGTGTTTTGGTTTGGGTTTTTTTCCCCCTGTGATTTAGGTGAATGAAACCGAATCAATGCAACCATGTAAAACTTACTTAAAATTAACCATCTCTAATTCACTTTGGTGCTGTTGCTGCACTCTGCAGATCTCTGCACTCTCCACAACCGCTCAGTACACTGTAAGATTTATATTNTATTTATTGCAGTTAAGCAGAAAATGGTTGGTGTTTTGGTTTGGTTTTTTTTTCCCCTGTGATTTAGGTGAATGAAACCGAATCAATGCAACCATGTAAAACTTACTTAAAATTAACCATCTCTAATTCACTTTGGTGCTGTTGCTGCACTCTGCAGATCTCTGCACTCTCCACAACCGCTCAGTACACTGTAAGATTTATATTTTGTTTATTATAGGGCAACAGCTATGGAGACCCAAGATTCCACATTTATCACACCACAGCTGCTTGGAATTTCACCAAGATATCAATGATTGAATGCAAATCCTCACCTATAAATGCCAGTATGGACCATAAGAAATGAAGAGAATTTCTTAGAGAAAAGCTGGCAGTGGTCACCAAATCAAGTAGTTTCAATTCTATGCAAGAAAAGGAAGAAAATAAACATTTATAGAGTAGCTGCCTTAAAAATCCTGATCTGGATTGCCTGGTCCAGCCAGGTGATTGCTCATAAACCTGGACTGGATAATTACAGGTGTTTAACAAGGATATAAAAATTTTTTGGATTGAAGTGCCCATATATTCCATACTTTTCTAATTTACTTTAATTTTTCCCCCAATTCGGCACCAAATACCAGCCCAGGCCCTGGGGAGTGGAGCAGGATGATGGAGAGCTCAGTCCTGCTGCAGCAGCTGCAAACAGGCAACAGTTCAGCCCTTCCAGGCAAGGCCATATCTGCTATAAAAGTGGCCTGGGGACTTTCCTGGCACATTTTTTCATTCCTTTATGCTGTCAAAGTGACTTAAAGGTTGTGCAGCGTTATGCCACTACAGGACAGCCCTTGGGGCAACGTGCAGTGGTTCTGAAGAGGCCATAATAACCAGCCAGGAAAATTTATTGGAATCAACAAAAGAAAAATTAATTCCTCCCTCTTCTCTAGGTAGGAAAAAGGACTCCAGTTCCTGTGATGTTCGAGGTCTGCATTTCCTGACAATATTCTAGATTTTTATGCATCTTAATAATTTCTGAAGCAATAATAGTTACTGTACTACTACAAATACACACAATATTTTTAATTACAGCTGTTGTTTGAGGAACAGTATCACCAGGTCCTCAAGGACTGACCTTCAAGTCACTGTTTATGAATAAACAAAGGCCTGATTGTATTATTCCCACTAAGTCTAAATAGCTCTCTACCTCAGTGGAATCTAGCAGAAATCCATAAATTAGTTTTCTGATATTTTTATCAAACACTGTTCCCATCATTTATCACCAGCAGAGCTACAAACAGCAGCAGTCTGAAAACCTGTTTAATCAAAGCAATCTTCTGTCTTAGCTATCATTTGCAAGCAATGTATTAAATGCTTTGAAACTCATGAGAACATCTGGTCCCAAAAGTGACAAACAGGCTTCTGGGGGTTTTTTTGAGTTCCTCTGCTCTGAATTTGTACTATTAGAGAAAATAAAATAACAGACTGAAAAAAAAAAAAAAGAACAAACAAAGAAACAAAAAACAACCTCCAAAATCCCAAATCAAAACTACTTTTAAAGCAGGGGAAATCAATAGGATTAAATGAGCCAGGAGATTTCTTCCCGAGCCTCTAATGTTCTCCCAGATTCTGTCTTAATTTGATCCAAGGAACTTTCAGAAGGTATGAAAAGGAGATGAGGCTCTGACATGCTTCAACAAATTCTTCAGATCACAGTGTCTGAAAGACTGGGATCAGAAAGAAAGAAGCCAGTGAAACTCAGGACACTTGACAAACCACAGGCTGATGACATTAAGGGATGTGTCACTGCACATTGCAAAACTGAAATGCCCTTCTGCAGTTCTATTCTGTACTGCTTCTTCATACAGATAATATTTTATTTGGGGAGAACCCATGGTATTTTTGAGTTTTTTTAACTTGTGAAAGTAATGAAAAAAATAAGTGAAAGCTTGGGTATTTAAGTAGGTCTAGAAATATTCAGTGTGCATCAAAAGCCTATAATAACTGTTGGAAAATCCTCATTAGAGAAACACAGCTCTTCCACAGAGGTGATTATTGGATCTCTCACTTTAGGGGAAAAAAAAAAGAATATAGAATAGAGATTAAGCAGTTTAAAAGTCCCCACAATAAGCCAGAAAATAAGCCCCCCAGGAGGGTCGATTTCATCATCTTCAAACTTTTGTTACACCACTCCCACCAAATGCTGCTAATTTAAGCAGTGGTTTAAAACAGTACAAATTAATACAGCTACCTAGAGGAAAATGAAAAATCCATGCTCAGTTGTGCACCAAATTCATGAATAATACTTGAAGAGGGAGTACAGCACACCCCCATAGTAAATACACATTCACATTATGTGCATGGCATTGCACACCTTTCCCATGACTGATTCCTAACAAAATACATTTAAAATAGGAAAAAAGGGAACATGTTTAACTCAAAATGTTCATTGCACTAACAACTCATGGGACTTTAATGCTTAGAACTTGAGATGGGGACCAGGTATTTTCCATTTATCAAACTTTTCCAAAAGGAGCCTTCAAAACATAACCTATGACAAGAGGTGCAGGTGAGTACAGAGCTCATCAATCCACGCAGGAACAGGACTCCTCATATAACCAGAGCAGGACTTTGGATAAAGGCTGCAGCAGAGTGCTGTGAATAAATTTCAGAGCCCTTCTCATCTGGTAAATCCGCAGGGAACACCGTCCTTGTCTCTACAGAACCATGACAGTGCCCAGCTCCATCTGACAGGACAGAAAATGTAGTTCTCCACATCCAGCACTCTGCTTATCAACAGTCAAAAAGCTAAAGCATTTCGAGTTTCTAATGTCTTCCCACACAGCCAAAAGAGGTCTCAGCCTATAAAGTACATTTCTTGTAAATGTCATTGTTACCACATGTGAGCTCAGTGCTGTATCTCTTTAACAGAGGGAGGCATTTGGCATCATTAGAATTTGACTATTTACACTCAGTTCCTCCAGCAAACTTCACATGAAATAAAAGCAGCATTAAGAGTAAGCCCCTGACATCTCTCCTGGTTTATTTTTCTAATAAATTGCAACACTCACAGCTATCCAAATATCCATGAGATATTTCTGTGGACCCATCAGAACAGCCACAGAGCAAACGATGGTCTCCACTCTCTCAAATTATAACTGCTTCTTTTTTAGATGTACACCATGAGAGGAAAAGACAGGATTCTTTCAATATAACTCCTCAAGGTAGTAATGAATTATCCTGAATATAAAGGATTGTTTCTCTTACGTCAGACTCACGGCAGACATGCAAAAGCCTAAAAGAATAGTCAAGAGGAACTGCAAGAAAGTGTCCAAGAAACCCAATTGCATCCCACTCCAAGAGAATTTCTGTTTTACCTTCAAAACTGTTCCCCATTGCCTTTGCTCAGAGAACAAAAAGGCACTTTAAGAGCCTGAGCAAGAACTAAACTGCAAGTAAGGCAGTGTGTGATTAATTCAAATTATAAGAATGGCAATAACAGTGATACTACAGCTCTGCAAAAAGAGTGTATTGCTTCTGACTTTATAGAGCCTGAATTTCAATTACACAGGAGGAAATTGTTTCATCCATATAAGTCATATCTTCTAATGGTTTGCTGTGTGACTTATGTTACTACTTTTATTATGTTGCACATGTTAATGTAGATATTAGCCCATCGGGTAAGGCACTGCTCAAACACATCAGGCATTCTACAAATAGTGCTATTTAGGAGACCTTTTACTCCTGAAGAAGGTAAAAAGCTTGATAGGTAAGGCCAGACTGGGATCTAAAGCATGTTACACCACTGTGGTCTAAAACACATTACACCGTACCCAAACCTTCCAAAGTTGCACGCTGCACACAGATCTCCTTGTGCCAGGACAGTGCCTTAAGAAGGTACAGACAGTCCCCAGAAAGTCATTCTTCTTTTTGGAATACCTTTTCTGAAAGAGCTGAGGTAGCTTTGACAACCAAATTTCACTGGAAACTGGAGTTTCTCCCTTCGCAATGGTTCTCTTCTTTACCTTGGCAAATGTGCATGATTTGAACCAAAACCAGAGGAATTACTGTATTTCAGCTATTTTACACTTCTTTTGAAAGAAAATTATTTAAGATCAGCAATCAGCATTACTGCTTGGAGCCCCAGAAATTATGAAGTCATCCGATGCAAAACAAAAGTATTCACTGATTATTTTTTTCCACAAATGTTACCAGGTACAAAACTAATCACGGGTCCAGCAGCAATATTAGTCCTACAAATATCTGTGCAAACCATAGCTGACATCTGTTGTGGGTCAGTACTGAGAGGAGGAACATGGCAACGCATTAGATGCAAACATTTTGAAATGTTTTTTTTTGCATACTCAGGGTAACTTCCAACATTCTTGCAAGATATTAGCAATTTATGATAATTACTGTCTTTAACTGTAGGGGTTTTTTTACCTCTCAGATTTTATGTAAACCGAGTGACCTCCATTTCAACTGTAATTGCACCAAAGGAAACATTAAAAGTTACATCTCTGGGTTGTGATCAAGCAATTATTTAACAAAGTACAGACAGTTTCCTAAATCCAAATAGAACACATCTAATCAGAGATGGCTAAATAATCCAGGAGAAATCAAAGGGACTTTATTATCTTCAGAGTTATCTGCCATCTGCTACAATTCTCCTCCTTTCCTACAGATTTTAAGTAGGGTTAGTTTCACAGCAGGAAGAATGAAAAATATATATTCATTTCAAAAAAAAAAAAGATAGTAGACGGAGAGCAATTTAGTAGAAAAATATGAGAGCTCTGTACCCATTGTTTTGTAGGAGTTCCAAGGGTTCTGGGTGAAAACTTCTGCACAGAAACCTCAATATGACAGGACACCAGGGAGAGGGCCCAACCACTTTGCACAAGTTTTCAGAATCTTATGGAGATTTTTGTCTATTAGAAAAAATAAAACACATTGAACTGTCAGATGAACAGTTTTCTTGACAGTTGTCATGAAATAAAATGTAAAAACATCCCAAAATTTTCCAACAGTCTTTCTTTACCCTCGCAAACACTTTTCTTATATTACTTTAAGATTGAAACCTCGTTCCTACCAAAATGAACGGCAATTGAAGATGGTCTTCCATTCCAGAAGTAAGGAAATATTGGAAGCAAACATCCTGTGACAGGTGAGAATTACCTAATGAGATACCCAGGCACCAGGAGTTCTACCCAAGATTGTTGTTGGACTATTACTAAATCCCAACAAAATCCCCTTCCCTGGGATAATTTGGACAAAAGAAAGACAAGAGACAGATCTTGTCCTTACAGTTTCTCAAGGGAAGGTGCCTTTTAAGAAGAGGCAAGGATTCAGCTCAGGATAATTTTAGCTCAGTCAGAAATTCCAACAGGAAAAGAGTAATTTTGCTGCAAGGCTCACACAGTCTCCAAGGGGGGATGCTGCTGGCTTTCTGACTACCCTGCAACGGTATAGCCCAAGTATTTTGATGTTCACACAGGTTGAGAAACATGTAATGGGGATTAAATGCCATCAAGACTTCTGTCAAACCTGCATAGAATTAGCTGACAGGTTTAGAAGCTTTGGGAGTATAGGACACAGAGTGCAACCATATGTGCCTTAGCTCCTTATAAAACCATGTTAGGGATGCTGTGGAAATTGAAGGGTTCTGGAGATAACCGGCAAAATCCACCGCAGGAATACAATGTTCTTCTTCAGAGCTCCAAAGGGGTAGGACACTAAACACAGTATTTTGTGCCAGGTCAAAACAGCTTAACAGTCTAGCAATTCCATCAGGGAGAATACTAGAGAAGAGTGGCTGAGCAGCTGCTGCTTTCCCTGGTACTAAACTGGTCAGGGATACAGGTACAGGGATATTACTGGCAGAAAAAACAGGGGAGCTACAATCTCCTTCTGGGAGGTGGTGACTGTTATTCAAACAGTGTCACCAGCTGAAGGGTTTGAAGGGGAAGGAAGGACTTGAAGTAAAAGGATAATTCATCTTCTCTTAATGTGCTGTCATCTGGGTCTGAAAGGCAATGATCATTAAGTCAGGTTTTAATTACATGGTCTATGGTAGCATCTGGATTTATACTCCCGAACTGAGAAAACAGAAGAAAACACAGCGTGTGGGAAGATTATGGTCCATAGATGGAAGGAAGTTCACATAATCTAATTAAAATCATGAAAAAAAAAAAAGAAAAAATCGATCCATTTAACTTTTAAAACATTCATAAACAACCAAATCCAGAGGGTCTATCTGCAAATAACAAATAAATTACCACCCACAGTTATTAAAGTGTAAGAGAACAATGTTTTTAAACTAGAAAGTCATCTAAAATGAGTTTCTCACACAGCTGCTTTTTAAAAAGTTAACGAATCCAAACATGCTATAGACAATGAGAATTAGAACAATCAACACTGAAGAAGCAAAAATGACAGAGAACCCTTCTGTTATGGAAGTTTTCAACAAATAATATATTCTTCTAAAAACCTTATCATGATACACCTTTAGCCCAATTTCAGAGGTCTCTCTAATAAATTATTAGTGACTTTGTATTTCTTTGTAACTTAGCTGCTCCTTCATTAAGTAGCATTCTGATTTTGTTCTGTGATGAAAACCTGTGCCTTCAACTTGTGGGAGAAAGCATACGCACAGAATAATTGATACATTTTCTGCTTCTTGTAATCTTCCAGAGTTTTTCCCCAAATGGGGAAATTTAGGAATTATAAAATTTTTATAAACATTTAGAAATTGTAAACTGCTCTCAAATACCAGCAGTGTTGTTTCTATTGGGAACATGGTCCAACAATTCAAACTAAGTCTATGAGAACTGTCTGAAAATGTTTCACAGTTTCATCATTCTAGGTGCTTATTACATAGGTCTCAGGAGAACTATAAATTAGGGCAATATGAGTATAAAAACAAAAAAAGGCAGTTTAAAACTAGCTTCATAAACTTGAAGGACTGGAATACTGTGGCTGTGACAAACAATGGTATCTGCATTTGTATTTATTACCTATCATACAGCTAATAAAATGCACTATAAATAGCCCCCTATGAGGAAGGCAAAGAAGGAAAAAAAGAGGGGAAACAAGTCAGTATCAGAGATTTTGTAAACAATCAAAAAGAACAGTAAAGATGACTTAAAGAAAATAAAATTTGCTAATTATGTTTGTCTCTCTTCAGAACTACACCCTAATTAAAGAACTCAGCACTCCTATTCCAAAAGAGGAGAGAAGTACAGAGGGGAGAAGTGGAGAAGGAAGAGAAAAGGTTCCTCCTGTGGCAAACAGATCTGGCCAAGCAAGCCCAATGCACAGGCTGAGACAACCTGCAGGAAATGAGGTGTGCACACAGAGATGACACTGAACCAACACACACAGTTCATGGAATCCTCTCTGAGGAAAAACTTAGCTCCTCATTACACCTCACCTTGAACCAGGTCTGGATTTCTGTCATCTGAACATCACCCAATCAATACTTTGCTTCCCCCTTGCCAAAAAAATAATGCAACTGATACCACTTTACATGGACACTGCACGAAACTAAAGTTTTATTAAAATCCTCAATTAGAACTGACTTGTTATTGGTGTTATTCTGGCTTGGAGTCACATCACAGGCCAGAGAATTGGCTCCTGCAAACTAGATGCTTTTACTCTTTTTCATCTTTTCCCCATATAGAAAAATACTGGAAGCCTGCTGAAACAATTCAGCATAATTCGGGTGTTTCCAAGATGAAGATGATCAAAAATGAAGTCAAGTACACTTACTTCCGTGCACTGACAAAGATATGACTCTGACAAGACAGCACAAAATTTTGTTAGCACTTAAGACAAAAAATCCCACATGCTACTGGCAATGGCAGCCACTACAAAATTTTTATATTTCAGATGTTTTTAAATGGGAGAGGGGTAAGCCCATAATTATGGAAAGCTTAAAAGGATCAGTGTAAAGTGACACTGCTTCTTTATTTCTGTAAAGTTTAAAATAGCAATGGAGACTTAAATATCTTTTTCTAAGGCCTTTGGGAAATAAAAACATGAGGAAGCATGAAAGTCTCTAAGAAACTTTTCTTGAAATGGAACTATGAGGATGGATGCACTTACTCCAAATCCATAAGAAGTTTATTCTAATAAATACTTTTCTTCCTTTGCTAGAATTTCAAGGCAATAACACATACATTTAACATCAGCAATTTTAGAGAATCCTCTGTGTGCTTTCTAGTAGGCTCCATCAAAGAAAAGGACCATTCTTAAAATATTAAGTGAACTTTCCCCTAATTTTAAATCAAGAAAACCTTGCGTGTCTGCTTGCCAGAACACCCGATTCTCAACAAAGGGAAACGCTTGGGCATAGCGAGGACTCTCTAAGAGCCATCTGCACCCAAATTACTCAACTAGTTAATGAAAAAACACAAAACCAAAACAAACAAAGAGAGGATTTGTGTTGCAAATGTTTTGAGTCGGTTCTCAAAAACAAACGAGGAGAACGAAATACACAAGCACACAAAGCCAGATTCTTTAAACGTACCCTGAGCCTTCATGGGAAATCACAGAGATCCATCCTGCTATGGCTTGTGCAATTTGACTGGCACAATAAAATGATTTTGCAAGTGAAAACAGCTTTCTGTTTTACAGAATGGAAAGTTGCCTCATCAAAATGAGGAGAGAGAGCTGAAGGTCAGAACAATGAGTCATCTTCCTGAGGCAGAGTCACATCAGAGAGACCTTCAAAGAGTCAAGTAGTTACTCACGGGCATTTGAAAGAAGAGGAAAAAAACCAGAAAAATCACATAAATGAAAATTGGCTGAAAATAAGCACCAATTGTCTGTCTGTTTTTGGAGCTATTGTGCCTTCTGCAGTGTATCACTAAGATGGGTGATTATAGCACATTATAGTAAAAGACAATTTTCTAGGGAAGTTTCGAGAAAGAAACTGATTGGTTAGCAAATGTACAAAAGATGAGGAAAATGAATAACAATAAAGGGAGGGAATACATTAGAAAAAATAAACTGAAATCAGACAAAGAAGCTCCTAAAAATCCTTTTTTTTTTTAACATAAATACTAAGAAGTAAATGAAAGACAAAAATATGAAAGAAGGATGCAAGACATCTTCCTAGTCACTGCATATATTTTTTGTTTTCTAGTTGAAAGTAACAAACCAAGACTTCCTTCCCCCCTGGTTCGGTCTCTGCAAACCACAGTGCTGAACAAACTCCCAGTCAAATCAATGGGAAGGGTCACAGTGACTGCAGGGAAAGTTTTTATGCATCCATCAAGTGGGCTCTTGCTTTTTTAAACCTTCTGTGCCTGTAAGCACCAACCCTAAGGAAACATGGAAATACAGGGATTCTTATCCATGTGTGGAGTGCAGAGGCATTGGTCAATGGCAAAGCCTAGCGGCTGAAACCTTAGAAAAGCCACTCAGTAACAGATGTGAAAGGGAGATGTTTCTCTATATTGTGAATACTTCTGTTCCTATTAAAAATATTTGCTGTTTCAAAGCAGGATGAGGAGTCAGAAATACGTGCCCAAATTTTGAAAAATCGTGACTTAACGTCAGTAGTATATGCACAATTTGTCTTAAAACTTATTTCAAGTTTCCTGAGTTTTAAGTGATCAAAGCACAGTGAGAGGCACCTCCTCTGATAGACATTTAAAAGTACATTTCAAATAACTTGTGCTCAAAATCTCTCTCTGCTAAAGCAGTTTCTCCTTAGCCCTGATTCTTCTTTTTAAACCACCTTTTGGTCATAGTGAATTCCATTCTTTTACTCAGTTTCAAAGAGTACATTAAGTACAAAAGCTCATGAAACCTTCATTCAGTAAATAAGCCAGAGTAAGTCTGACAGAATAGGAGGACAAATTACACCTACAGCACTTTTGACACATGCCAAAGAACAAGCATTTGCACAGCAGACTGACAAAACTGTGTAGGGGCATCAGAGAAAGTGAAATCATTCACTCTCCTCATGAACCTTCAAAAGAAAACTGTGAAATTAAAAAATTTTTCTTACAGTTGGTCTCACTCAGCCATAGATGTGGCATTGACAACATTGGAACATTATTCCTGTATCCTTCCAAAAAGCAGTGTCTGGTGCTATCTCCCATCCATCATATCTTTTGCCATCATTATGGCACTAAGGCCATAAGTGCACTATCTCCAGATCATAAAGAGAGCTGGTGAAAATTATTTCTTTTTCCACTTTGATATCACCTTTGTCATAGTACAAATTAATTCTGTATCATCTGGGAATACATATAGTTACACTACTCTAAGAAATATGTTATGCAACTCTGACTTCTCAGTATTCTGGTACACGTCGTTCCTTCCAAGCTCGTCTCTTTATAACATTCCTTGATAAGCCTACTTCCCTTTTAGGCATCAATTAATGAATATGAAGCCTGAGTAACAGCCCTGTAAAGCAATGAAAAGGCAGACAGTCGACATCAAAATGAGAGTGGAGTGCATTCTGAATGTCTGTCCAGACTACACATTCCCGATGGGATAATAAAGCAGTTAAAAAAGAGAGCAGCGGAATGGCTACTCTATCAAATTAGAGTATGTAGAAAAGGTCAAAGCAGTAGAGCACAATGATATAATTCACAGATTATACAAGACATTAAAATTCTGATATTACATTCTTTGGGGGGAAAAAAAAAAAAAGATTGTAACAAGGACAGAACATGGCAGGACATTAATCCATTCCCATGACAGCATTCGTACCCAAATTGCAAAATGTACAACTCCAACCCTTGTCAAGCCTTTCCTAAGACTGGTTACATGGCTTAATTTTGGATACCACTTACTGAATCCCTGTCAACAACTTCTGATTAAATTTAATGGAGCTGTGCAAAGGGATGAAGTTGAATGACATGAATTATATTCCTAAGGATAAACACAAGTTCATGGGATCAGCCTCCTGTTTCAATACACAATTGCATTTGCCTGAACAAGGTACAGATATAAACTTAAAGTATTCGTGGCAGATATGTGAACAAGCACACTTGAATGTATAAGATCATATTAATTGAATCATTATTATTATTTTTGTTGTTGTTATTATTATTGTTATTATTATTCATTTCCCTGTAGGGCCTAAATTTGTTAGTCAAGACTGAGGAACAACCCTATTTGCTACAGAAGAAGCCAAGAAAGACATGGTCACCTTCACCATAAGTTCACAGATCTGATATTAAACATGCCATAACAAGGGGGTGAAACAACCGTAAAGAAACAAATAAAAATGCAATTGAGGAGCCTGCTCAAAAGCAGAGGAATCAGCAGGAAGAGTCACGCTGCTTGAACGAGCACCATATCAAGCCTTGGATCACTCCAATTATTTCCCTATAATTTACAGGTTTTATATCTGTATACTCAAATAAATTAATTTGTAAATAAATTATTTGTAAACTCAATAAATTAATACCAACTAGATCAAGCTGAGGCTCACTCTAGCCATGGCCACTCGACTCACTTCTTGTGTGTCACAACAAAAAAATGTTTTGCAAAACAATTAGACTCAAAAATATAGCAGTGGCTGCAGAACACTGTGGAAGAGATATCCACAGGAGCAGCACATAGGGCAAGTCCACTTCAACTGAGGGAAACATGGGAAATATTTTGAATAAGATTCTTCCTTCAAAATTTAGAACTGAAGGAAACAGTGAGATTCAACAGCAAATTCCCCTAAAAGTACTTTGATTTTTAATACAGTTAGAATTCTCAGAATAGTTATCTGGGGAATACTTAAAGTCCAGCCTTTCATTAGCATTAAACCATGTTCCTTCATCTTTGACACAGTAGTAGCATTAAAGCTGGTTATAAAATTTTAAGTCAGAAAGGACATAAGCTACAAAGAGGTTCCTTTTTCCTGCCAGCGCAACAATCCTAACACAAATGTAGATTTTGTATCCCATTATCTTTGGTGATTAAAGGTCAGTTTGTACACTTGCCAAGTGGTTTGAGTTCATGCTCTTAGCTCATGAAAACTTCCCTATGGGGAGAAAAAAGTCAAGAATAGAATCATAAAGAAGATTGTGTTCGATGATATAACGTGCCAGCTTTACCATTTCTTTCCTGTCTGTAGAGCCACAGCAGGTGAAGTATTTATCTCTGTGTTTTGCAGCCAAATCTCAGAGACAGATTTCTTGCTCCAGACTTTCCACCTAGCCCATGACTGAGATGATTTGCCCTTATTTCTTGTCATCCTCTTTTGTACTTCAGAGGCAAAGGAGGCTGCCCCATAGCTCAAATGTTTAGGCTGGCTGCTTTAAAGACACACTGCCAAACACTGAGCAGCGCCTTGGCCTTTAAGAGGATGTATCATCTAGTACCACCACATTTTCAAGCTAAATATTTAAAGAACTTTTAGGGGTTTTACCATTTTTGAACACTTAAAACCTGATAGTTTATGAAAAACATGCAGGAAAGACTGGGAACCTTTATTAATAAGGTATCAAATCAATTATTTCTACTCTTCCAGTGTGCATCCCTGGCTGTCAGCAGTATTAGATGCATGGAATACTCCAGCAATGCAGACCAGTGCACCAACAGAACGAGTTAGAGAATAACCTGATGTAAAAATTCTTTAAATATGAAATCACAAAATCACAGGATAATTTAGATTGGAGGGGACCTCTGCAGGTTATCTGGTCCAACCTCCTACTGAAAGCAGGACTGACTTCCAAGGCAGATGAGGACCTGAAAGAAATATGCACAGCTACTACCCAGGAAATCACATTTACAGGTGGATGTTAGACTATGATGTTAAGACCCCTGTCATGTTCTCTCCAGCCCTACTGATCATTCAAGGTTTTTTTAAAAGGTAAGTCAAGCTCAAAAGCTCCCTTAGCTGGTTAAAGATGCTGGTCAGAGTCTGCTTCCTGCTTAGCACAACAGAGGATGGAGTGTGATTGGCATGTCTAGAGCAATTATGAGTCAGTAAGAATAATGATAAATCAACACTGTAACAGCTCTCATCATCAGAAATCCAAGTCTAAAAACAGACCAGCCCACCAAATTTAAAAGCAGACAAATCTGTCAAACCATACATGTACATTCAGGTAAACAGCACTAAAAGTCTGACAAGAAGTCAGAGTTTTTCTTCAGAGTAGCTATATATCACCAGATCATCAATACCCTCAGAAGTAAGCATTGGTCACTGATTTATTTTCCCACATCCAGTAATAGATGCAATAAGACAGTAATAATGCTGGTTAAAATCTGACAATTACAAAACTATGTCCTGCAGAACATGGATTTTGCAGTATATTAATATGGGGGAAAAAATCCTTTTTGAGCTACTAAGATTTAATCCACCACACATTCAAATGAACGAGGAAGTGTTTTAAGTTTTTTATTTCTGCAGCTCCCCAGGGAGCCTTGTCCAGGCCTCAAGAGATCGGGAAACTGCCCACTGAGACCTCTGTAGGGTTCTGACACACCAGCTCTGCTAAGCACCCCTGGAACCATGTGCAGACATGAGACAGCTTTGTTTGCTTTTTATTAAAGGTGCCTTAAAAAGTCATGAAAGTAAGAACTTATGGGCTAAATCTCATAGCAGGAACTACATTGTGCATGCAGTCAGATGTTCTGCTGGTATTTAAAATGAACAGAATCAAAGCTTCTTTCTTTCATCCCAGCCATTATTGTTTACATCCTGAAGCCAGCACTACACTGGAATAAAATAACTGTCACCAGGTGCACTCTTTTCTTTCTGGCAAATTAGAGCTTTGGTGCAAAACACATAAGGCTATTTGAAGTCAAGAGAGTTATGCCACGGATAAATCACCCTGGTGATATTTTACTATTTCAAGTCATTACAACACAGGCTTTAGCTTGTCTCTGTGATACACAGTGCAATGTTCTTTAGAGAAGTAAACCGTGCTTCGTGCAAAATATTTCAGGTGGGAGTCTCTTTACTGTCTTTTCCCATTCCATTTTAAATATTTGATATGTATGTCTTCAGGGAAAGACCTCTCTATTTGCAGAGCCTTTGATTCAAAGATATTGCCATCTTCTTCACTTAGGAAGTGCTGAAAACATATAGTTTATTACTGGGAAATCTGTGAGCTGAGATGTGTCATATTTTCTAGCCAATATGCTAGGCAAAAAGCAGCACAGAGCATTTGGAGTCTTTTACCACTAAAAGAAGAGAGATTGACCTTGCACAATGGAAAAGAAATACACTTCCAGCATTAACTAAGCCAAAGCTCCTGGGAAGCATGTGGTGGCATCATAATTTCTTTTCTACCACTACTACTGATTTGTGCACTGCTGCAGGAAATGGTAGAAAGAATAGAGAGGCCAGAATTTAAGCATAAAAATACAAAATTATGAGGACAGGCAATTCCATGTACACTGTAATATTTAAAATTATATCACAAAATCGCAATGGATAACAGGACACCACTCTGTGCAAATCATTGATTATGAACAATTTAAGTCCTGAGAAGCTACATTGCAATTATAGATCATAATATTGAATTTATGCCTCCAAAGAGATGAAATGGTATAAGAAGAAAGATATATGCTGTGATTTTATGTTCTTTTGTTGTTTTGTAAGAGACTGCAACACAGAAAACAGTTAGGTCTTAGGTGCATGTGACAATAAAACCACTCTGTAATCTTTTGTGCAGTTACATTAATCTTGCCACATACAAAGTCTAATTTTGGGTGCCTGGTACAAAGCAACATCGAGCAATTCATGGTTTATAAAAGCTCATGGAGCACATTACCTCTCATTCTAATATGACTTAGAACAGTTTCTTGCCACTAAAATCCACCAACTTCTGGGACAAAACACAGCCATTTCAGATTGATATTGTGACACAGGCTTGGACCCATGGGCCCAGTGCTGTCCTGTCTCAAACTGGGTCTTCTCATAAGTAAAAGATACGAGGCACAGACTGAGCATTAGCAGCCACAGCTGGAGGTGCTGGCTGCTCCATTCCTGGCACTGAGGATCCCTCACATCTGTGCCCATCAGGTGACAGGGACTGGAGGATTCAGGCTCAGAGGACACATGGCCTGGGTTCACATTGCAACTGAGACAGCAGCTCCTAGAGGTACAAAGGGTAAACTGGAGATGCACAGAGACACAGCCACGGCACACAGACCTCCAAAGTCACACCAGTAACTGACCCCAAGAGAAACAACAACTCATGACTGAGACTAATTCAGATTGAAAAAAATTCTGATCTTGGGAGGGAAAAAATACCCCCAAAACTCTTTCAATGCCAAAAAATTCAGAGTGTGGGGGGGTTTTGGCATTGTTGTTGGTTTTTGTTGTTGTTGTTGTTTTTGGGTTTTGGTGGGGGTTTTTGGTTAATTTTACATCATGAATAATTTCAATAATGAGACCCTAAACATATTCCAGCTCCCTATTGGGACTTGGCAATTCCTGTTGCTAATATAGCTATTGTTAAAGTAGTGCCTAAATATCAGTCAGGTGACCTCACTCTGCCAAGTAAGAGGAATAACCATTAATAATGGTTGCTAACTCTCTGTAATCACGAGATTAAATAGCATCACATTGCACAGCTTCCCCATGAAAATTCATGGCTGACATGGTAGAGAAGAGCATTCACAGGATGCCAGGTGAAAGAATATGTACTTGCCTATTATTGCCCACGTATCTCCAAACTCAAGTCTTTTGGACTCTGGCCCAGTGAAATTGTGGAAAGACTCAATAACAGATCAGGTAACGAGTCCCATAAATAGATAATACACTTTTTTCTATATTATTTATACAATTTTATCATCACTTAGTTTTGTACATTGCCAGAAAGTTCTTCAGATCCAGCACATGGAGCCTGTCCTACTTGACCTGTCCCACTCAGCCCTGTCCCACTCAGCTGTATAATGATTCCTTCTTACCCCGACCTCCAAAGGAAAACATTTAATTATTACATGGAAAAAAAATATTGACAACAGAAGAGAGGAAAAAATACCATTTATAGCTTATTTTGTCTGATGAACATGTCAATAAAATGAATTACTCTGAATTACTTAATTAAGCAAGTGCAAGAGCAAAATTCAGTTGTATGTTCTGTATACACTAGAGGCCACAATTTTATTTTCTATTCCACTTATTGTGCCCTCAATTTGCAGAAGATGAGCAATCAAAAACTCTTTGCATCAGCTTTAATTGCTCATATATCCAGTGAATAAGTGCTTATGTTGTAATTCTTCTGATACACACTTTAAAAGCGTCAGTTTTCTCATTTTTTGAAGTAGTTAACATAGACCTCACATAATCACCTTAAGCCATTATCAACACTGCATTGTTCTTTTTTTAACTTGAACCTTATTTTATGGCATATGCTTATGCAGTTGCAGAAGAGATCTGGTTTAGATCACTAAATCTTTGTTTCTTTAACTTGCACCCTTCAGAGATATTTGGTAGAAGGATAAATTCTGTGAAAACAGCAAATTTATTCTGAAAGAACTGGATGTATTCCTTAATACCTAAAAACAGTGTGTGAAACACAGAAAAGTAAACTTGTATTTTCCCAGTCTTTTGCCTCCTGTAAGAACACGGAAGTCTGTTGGAGAAAGGTTAAATCATGACCATACAAATACAACTTTTTATAGCAATATCAGCTACTTGAAACTAATTTGAAGTCACAAAACTCTTTTTGGTGCATCAATGATTTTTACTATGACGATGATGATATGATAACCTAAGTTATTAGAAAAAGTAATTTCCCAGTTATAGTATCTAAAGGCAGTAATTACTATTTCAATAAAGAAAATGAGAACTATTAGGATGGCAAAAGAGAAGTAAATTAGCTTTATACCCTACACTCAATTAAACTATCATAGCAAGAAGGCAATGAATTAAGGTAATTTGAGGGAAGGAATGGGATTTTTTATAACAAAGTGTTTAAACTTTTTGAAAATCCAGTGAAATCAAACATAAGAGCAGCATTAGCTATACCAACACCTGCTAAGACCCTAGGTAAAAATAGCCTTATAAAATATAAGTAAAGGATGTCTGTTTGTACAGCTCAGCCTGTGATTCTGGCACTAAAAATTCACAGAGGTGTTCACCAGAGACAGTCCTCTGTGCTAATCTCACCCATTGCAAATTATTGTCAACTGGGGTACCAAAAATAGAGACTCTCCTCATTAAAAAAAACATTTCCAGAATCTTTTGGGAACTTTCCATAAAGCTGAAGCACTTCTTTTCTATTATCAAATTTTAGACATTGTACATTTTGCAAGGGCAATCAATGCAGTTTCCAAGGTCTGTTTTTAAACAGGATTCCAGAATGAGAAACCTGTTCAGGAAATTCTTTTTTGCATACCTTGAAGAAATCCAAATATTTAGTGCTCATATCTCTTTAATCATTTTTCTCTCAACTTTAGGAATTAATAATTTTTAATTAAATATGTTTCTATTACATTACACTTAAGTCTAATGTTGTTCACAGAAAATATTCACCCATCTTTTATTTTATGCCAATTCCCATAAAGCTACTGTTTATGACCCTGTGATGAGCTCTGTGATAAGAGGTTTTATTTGAATTTTTTGTTTTCTGAATGTTTATATTGTTTTATACAAACAATAATAAAAGAAAATAAAATACTCTAAGTGACATTTTTGTAACATGAACTTAGGCAAGCTCAGCCCCGCTACCAAATTGTAAGAGCACAGAAAGAGAACAGATCAGTGGTGAGTTTTGAAAGAAGTGGCTGAGACTGCAGCAAGATGACAGTTCAGGTGTAAACTGTGATGTTCCTGATCTCAAACTGAGTATTCAGCCCCTTCTGATCTAGAGAACATTGTCCTTTCTAATTAGATATTTTTGTTGTTGTTGTTGTTAAAAAGAAAAAAGAAAAAAAAAAGGAAAGAAAAACAAACCAAAAAAACCCCCAAAAAATCAACAAAAAACCAAGAAACCAAGCTATATCCCTGTTCAGCTATTAACATGCAGCACAGTTACAAAAATTACTGTCAATATTTAGTATCTTTAAGCTTTTAGTACCTGAATTTTTGCATCTAGAAATTCTGTCTATTGCACCCCAGCACCCAAATTTCACAGCTTGCATGAACCTGTTTTGTTTCACTGTTGAGCTCCTTCATCAGGCATGGTGCAGCACTGAAGCAGGTTAATGAGCTTCCCACATTATCTCCTCAGGAGTGTTATGTAGCAGAATATTTCCCATATTAGTGCATCGTGGCTGGTGTGACATTTAATGGTAATCAAATACCATTTCTTGTAGTGAAACTGACCCAAGAATTGTCTACAGACCTCCAGGGGATGGAGGAAAAATTAATTCAAACTTTCAGAATATTTAAGTTTGTGTAATTTAAGCTATTAAAAAAACCTCCAAGCTTTTAAGTGGAAGAGCAAGACAGTAACATTTTCTAGGCTAAAAATTTGTAATTTATCATGTATGCTGTTTCAAAAGTGAATCTGAAGTATTCAAAAGATGAATTCAAAGATGATCTTTATTTTCACTAGGTGAATGTGGATGAGAACAGAATATTTCCATTGTAGAGTTAGTGACGTTTTTTGCCTTAGTTACCAAGCCCTGTCTTATTTTAGCTTACAGTCTCAGAAGGAGTCTTACCACCTCATCCACCTTTTAAAGGAGGAGGTTGGAAAATTTACCATGTCTCCCAGAAAAGGTTCATAGGATTTTACCCCACATCTTTAATGAACTAGTGTTTCATTATATAACAATTTTTCATCAAAAAAACTCGACATAATTTCTCCATCACGTAAATTTTCTGTTGATTACAGAAACCATTTTTTTTCTAAGAGTCAGGAATCAGAATCAGGTAAAATCCTTTGAATTTTTTTCAGAATAAGCCCCGATTATGTCATACCATCTGATCTTATTAACAGGCTGGTAAGTGATTCCAGCCATTTGAACTGGCCACAGCATTCTTCCATCAATACCTTCAAATACTGTTGTCTCTTTGTTAAGCTTTCAGTGCTCACACTTCCTTTGGAAATTGGTACTGGATTAGTCAGCTACTGGAAATGTATCCCTCTCCATTCCCACCATATTTTCCCAGGCACCTATATATACTAGGTTCTAACTAACTATCTTTTTCAATGTTAAATACTGGAGATTTTCCATTCCAGTTTTTAAAAAACAAAACATTTCCCAGGTAGGTTAAACACAGACACCAACAGCAGTGACTTATCTCAGTGCCTAAAATAATAATAACACTTATCATTACTGCACACATCTATGAAATATCTCAGGTTGAAGAAAAAGTCTCAATGCAAAACAAAGACTTTACAGTCCTAGGAAAGCAGGAGTGATATTTCTTCAATGCTATGACCAGAATCAAACATTACACACGTATCAAGTGCAGGGTGGTAAGAAGACACTTTGACCAAAAAGACTGTATTCAAAACCAAAAATGACATTGCAAGAGATGTGTTTTTTCCCCATCATATTCAACTCTGAAAATTCATTCTTGGAACAAAGCCCACCAGTGAGGCAGCAGTGTATTTAAAATACTGAAAAGCCGGAATACCACAATGCATTGTAGTCCTGGTCCAAAAGAACTGCGAGTACCAGAAATATTACCTCCTTATTTCTTTGATTGCTGTGCTTGCAGCACGCTCAAGCAGTTGAACCAACCTTTCTTGATTTATTGTGTATTTCACTGAAGGGAACATTTTACCTACTAAAGGAGGTATTAAAAATCCAGTAAGGAAACTTCTCAGAAATTCAACATAAACCCTTCCTACTAAAAAGAAAATTCAATAAGAGCTCTGAAATATTATCCTATACAGCAAAATCTCCGTGTTCATTTGATATAGATAAGCCAATTAAATATTTGCTGTTCCTGGCTTCCTGTTTACTACAAAGGCCTAACACAATGAAATCAGCTTTTAAATGACTGAACTTTATTCACCATCATAAAACTACTTCACCTAAAAAAAATCAAATACATTTTAAGTTGTAAATCACTTTTATTTTTCCTTTTTTTTTTTCAATTAGAAATTACTAACTTCATTGATTACAATTATAATTGTGCTAAATTATTCTGGCAGAATAGGAATGTCCAAAGATCTCCAGCATTCTGGAAATGAAAAGGGTGAAAAGGGTGAACAGTCCACTAGTTCCCCACTATATGAATAGCACACAGGTATTTTAACTTTAGTGTCCTGTGGTACTGAGAACAACAACAGATCTCACCTCTCAGGTGGAATCTGACTGGAACAATTTTATTCAAAATTTGATCATGACTGCAGAAATTTTACCTGTCTCTACTTAGAGCAACATTCCTCCAACTTCTTGTACATGCAAAGGAATTGAAAACTGGACCTGAGTAGAAAGTAATTAAATTACCTCCAGTGAAGATAAACTTCCATTATTACAGAAGAAGATGTATTTGGTTGCATTGATTGGTTAATAATTAGTTGTTTGCTGGTTCCCTATCAGGCATCCAGACCTTCACAAGTCTCATTTTTGGGTTAAGTCTTCTTGATTCTTTCACTGAAAATGTTGGCAGCTCAGATCAAAGACACCTGAGAGCTCAGTGCTGCAACTCTGAGCAAGCCTCCTTGGGGATCCACCAGCCTTGATACCCAGTGCCTACTGAAGTAGGAAATAAATAATCTATATTTAAATCCAGAAATACTGGAATCTGCTGAATAATTTATTTTAGGAGCTTTAAGGATTTCATGAGACCAGCGAAAGAGAGAGGGTTAACTCTTTCATGATACTTATCTCCCACATATAATGTGGAAAATAGGATAATGAGAAGAAGACATTCAGTATCAGCGTCGCCGTAGCATTTTACCAAAGCGCGTGAGATTTTGTTACCCTTGTGGGATCAAAACGAAGGGAGTTTATAATTTTTCATTTATGTCATATTCTCACGTGCACTGAGGTATCAGTGACATCACACACAATCTAATGATTCACTTCTTGAACCAGCTTGTAAATTTTAAATCCGGTCTTGCCTTACAGAACGAAGGTAAAAATAGTCATTTTTATCCAGTCCATTGCTATTACAGGAATGGCCCCTCCTGAGAGAATTTTTGCAAGTGGATTTGAAAGCAGTCACAGACTGCAAAACAGTCTGATGAGCAAAACAATGAGCTACAGTCAGACACCTTTCTCTGCCACAGAAACCCCCAGAGGGAAGTGTCCATCTCCATGCCAGCAGCGACTGATGAACAGTACCTGAATACAGCAGAAATCAGCCAGCCTACCATAAGTGTTTATACTCATGAGTGCATAATGCAGCATCATCTTAACTGACACAACAAAAGTATTCCAAATTTCCAGCAATCAATTCATTGCATATGCAGATGATTTTTTAATGAAATTTTAAGAGGAAACTAATCCTTATTGACTTTCTAATTCTTCTGAATTTTTCTAAGCAAAAGGAGCTGGCAAGTCCTACCCACAGTTATAACATGCTTAGCAAGAATTTGGGCAAAAATGTACATTATGTTTCTCTTACCTGGACTATCTGGTATACCTGAAATGCTATAAAAACTTCACTCAGCAATCATGTATTTTATTTTAATATTTTAACCATGGATTACTGCTGGAAGCAGTCATAATGTAGAACTGAGGAAAGAAAAATTTTGTGTTCTTTATGCAGCAGTAAAATGTAGTAATGCAATGAAATGCTGATTAAGATTTGGAGTATAGTGCTCCTAACTACAACAAAGAGGCTGAAAAGTAAATTTTACTGGGGGGAATTTGCACAGAGTCCATTTACAATCCTAGAGAGCACTGATGGAATTTTCTTAGGAAATATCCCTGAAAATGCATAGTTTACACAGTCTTCTGCAGTAAAAAATACGTGACATCTGTAGACCGTAGAAAATGCCCATTTTTCAAAGAAGTGACACAGTGGAAAGGCACATAGGTGCCACTGAAAGTCTGGAGTATGTGGGTACATTCTGGACCATTTGTGGCACTGCTTAGGGGTACCACCCTCACTTTCTACATTTCAGAGTAAATGCAGAAAGGCAAAGTCTTAGTGAAAAAAAGGTGCACTTTTAACAACTACTATAAAGCATGCCAGTAGGGCAGGTCTGTCTTCTGCCTGCATCCAAAATCCATGTTTTGCTTCAAAGCCCAGCAATCTCTGACAGTTCCTATGTGCTTGCATTTTTCGGCTCACGGTTTTCGTTGAAAAATCAGCTAAAGGCACACCTTACTCCTAAACATCCCTGGTAGCCCTTTCTCAGGTGTGAGAGATGACTGGAGCCATACCTGTGTAATCACCAAAGGCAGCTCTAATCCATGAACACCATCTCCACCAGGTGTTATAAAATAAACTGAGCACTGCGAAATACACAGCGAAGGGCTGGGGTTTGCAGTTATCAAGCACACACACAGACCCACCCACAGACAAGGACACTGCACAGTTCTCACTGCCAACAAACTAAAGATGTTCCTTATGCAGCAGCTCCAGGGGGACTCTCCACTCCAGTAAGATCACAAATGGATTTTGTCCCATTCAGCCTAAATTGTCCTGCACACACTGGAATACCAAGTAGTTCACCCTCTTTCTCATTACGTGTCTTGGGGGAAAATGTGATGAATCAGTGATTTATTATCTGATTGCCCAGGCTGGTTATTGGACACCTGGACCCTGACTCACAGAGCAGGATTACTGAGAGCTCAAAGTCAGAACTTGAATTAAATATAATAGTGCACCTTTACTAATTGAAATTTAGGGGAAAAAATAGTTTCTCAGTAAGAGCTGAATTAGATGGTAAGTCAGGGAGAAGAAAACAAGTAATTAATTAGACCTAAATAGCCCAACTAGAGGATTTTTTTAAAATTTAACATAATTCTACACCACTGCCTATTACCATGAACATCTTCCATATATTCAAGCACCAGTGAAGTCCTATTTATGGAGTCCACTTTTCTAGATGACCTTATACGAAAAGCATAACTCACAAAATAATGGTCATTGAAGCAGAGGGCAACCACAACTTTACAGCAAAACTGCAATGCACTTACTGAAGTGCAAGTCCACCAAACTGAGGACAATTATTTCAGATTTGTGCCATTTGACTAGAGCAAAACCTACTTCCATCTATAGTAACAGGTGACACAAGAAGTATTTGGAGGCACTTTGTGCATTACTAACTTCAAAATCAAAACGTGTCTGTGCTATCCACAATGTCATTTCAAATTGCATTTACCACTCTGTGGCAGGTATCTATCATTTCCAAAAATTTAAGGCACGCTTCCTATTCATTCTGCTTCCAGAAGTAGACTGTTAGCCTTCATCAAGTTAGCTTGTCACTCTGAACAAATGCAACTCATCAATGTCAAGGCTATATAATAAGACAAGAAAGCAGAAAACTGCTTGAAACCTCTCTCTTATCCTGGAAATAAACAACTCCAGAATATTTATAAGTTCAGTATTTCTATTCATCTCAGGTATTAATTTAAAGAGACACATAAAAAAAAAAAAAAGGATAATTATTTAAGCCAGGCACAGAAGCCCACAAAACATCAGGCTTTTGATTAAGGTACCCAAGTTATGGTCTTCTTTATGTATGAGACACACAGACCTCAGAAAGAAAGTTTAGAAGTCCTCAGGCAGCCTCTGGTGACATCTATTACATGGATTGTCCCACGAAGAGCATCCTGTTCTGAGAATTATGAGACTCCTAAATTCACACTGCTGCTGCAGTGGCTGATTTGGGGCCAGAGTAAATGTGTTTCTTCTTGGGCTTATACACTGGACAAATCTACTATTTTTAATTTCTCATGTAGAAACATTGACTGCTGCATAATTCACTATTTCTTGCTTAATATGGTTGATTGCTGAACTGAGGGCAATGAAAGTCTATTGTTTGGGCATTTATTTCAGTCCCAAATCATTCAAAGCTAAACAAATCTAGTCTTGAGGCCAGACTCCCCTATGCAGGCATCACACCCAAAAGTGAATATGGTTGGTTACACAAGTCTCAGTTACAAAACCAGACTGAGGATTTTGCATTATGTCCTTTTGTGCAGCATTCACACACACATAGGAGCATCCTACGTGAGTCATTGAACTCATATGATGCAAGTGAAATCTTTGGATTTGAGACACTCTTTCCTGTCAAGTAGCAAAAATAAAAATCAGTATTTTATCAAGATTCACAGTGACAAGGTCGAAAATGCTAGAGCAGCACTCACAGTCATTTTAAAATTTGCAAACAACATGTTTAAGTGGCATACATATTTGAGAGCTTGGAAGGCAAAGAAATCCAAACCTTAACAGTTAGATATTTCAAGCACTATAGTGACAACTGTGTGGGAATTCAAATCTTCTGAAGTTAAATAAAGTCTTATTCACAATTATGTTTTCGCTACATAAAGGCTTAATGAGACAGCTTAACTCAGAGAAAATAATTTCAAATAGCATTCAAGAAAACAACCTGCTTAAACAGCATGCCTTTGCCTCTTACATAAACCAGCAAATCAAGAACAGCCTCAGTAAACAGGGGAAAAGGCTTCTTTCCTTAATTTATGCATCAAGTCCAGCTTTGCAGAGTCAATTTTAGAACAAAAATCCAAGGATGCAGGTGCTACAATGAAAATTGCAGAAGATTTTGTTCTGGAAAATACATTATTTATACACACGCATCCTCTCCCCAATCAAGTTAATGTCACAATTCACTATAAAAGTATGAAACAACTGTTATTCCACTGGGGGAAAAACCCAAATCCTCACTTACAAAGAATAATCAACATACAGCCTTTGGAAATCAGTAATTACCATATTTTAGTCAAAAAAATACTTATGGTGAGAGAATTTCACTGTTCTCTAATAATGTGTATGAAAGATTTCTGTTCCCTCACTTTTTTCTCTTTAAAAACCGTATTAAGAAAAGTTCTGCTTTCACTCTGGGGGGAATGATGGTCACCACTTACAAAAGGTCTGGGATGCACTTACTTTGTCAGGTGCAGCAGTCAGTGTTGACCATTCCAATATCAGATCACACATAGCACAGTCCTAACTGCACTGAGGTGTTTGGGTTACTACAGGGATACAAATTGTTTGTACATGAGGCCTTGAGAGGCACAATCCTTGTTTAGTGTAGGATTCTCTGTGCTGGCACACAAGTTTATTTTTGAGCAGGAGACCGTTTTGTCATCTATCATCACTCCCAAGCACCCTTGGGTGATGATGGGAAGTGCATCAACCTAACTGGTGATATTTTGCTCTCGGATCCTCAGAAAAAAGTGAGGTTTTTTGCCTGAAGTACCATCTCAAATCAATGATGAACTCTGTGGCAACAGTTGGGATACTCAGGGCACTTTTAAACATGGTCATCCCAGTACTGATCTACACTTCACCTTGAGGCAGCTTTTGGAGAAAATAACCAGATTTCATAAGCTCTGCACAGCATATTTTATAGATTTCTAGCAGGTCTCTGACTCAGTGTATTGAACAACTTGAGGCATCTGATCAGGTGTCCTTGAAAGGATATCTTATTGACAGAAGAGCTCCAAAACAGGCTGGAGAGCTGTGCTTGTGTCGGCAGAGGGGTGGGCTACTCCTACTGCCTCCTGGGTTATACTTACACACACTCAGCCAAAGAGAAGATTCATTACCAGACACAATTAAGCTCCAAAGCAAGCCCTCACCATAAATATTAAGCAGACATCAACTCCAGACATGACCAGCTCAGTAGCCTCCAAACCAAAGGTATAAAAAAATGACTGTGATTAATGGATGGAATAAATTCACTATGTACTCGATACTCAGGTGATGCCTTCAGCCACATCTACAATGATAAATGAAAAAAGGTTTCTGTCAACAAACCTAAACCACAGGATCTCTGACCATCCATACTACTTAATTCTTCCCTTACTCTCTAACTCAGTTTAGACAAGCCCAGTTCTCTCTTTGCGGTACAAATCTGCTCCAAAGGCGGATGGCCCTAAACAATGTGGGAATGATCAGCCCACGCCACTCAGCTTCTGACTGCAAGGAAGAAATGCAAAAAGCACAGTGATAATGAGAACTGAGCAAAAGAAATAAAGAAATTGTGCAAAGCTTTCAAAGTATCAGCTCAATTTTCAGTGGCATCAAGTCTTTTCCAACTACCTCAGGTGGTCTAGTAAAAACTATTATATCACTTCTTACACATATTCTTCCATATAGGTGTATAATACCTTTCTTTTTGTTCCATTTTACCAAATATTTACCATCTGTTATATTTTATCTCACACACATTTTTTTCCTAGTTTTAGATATGTTTCTGTAATGTTCTTAATGCACTTACATGGCATATTATTTGTTCTTTAAATTTTTTTTTCCATGCATATTCTGCATTTAACTAGGAATGGTCTAAGTTTAAACAGAATGAAGTTAGTATGAAATGCTATACAAAATGCATACATTTAACAAAATTAAGATTGTTAATTGAAAGACAATTCACATTGTAAAATTACTCAAGATAAAAACTAATGTACATTAATGTAAACAAATATGATGACAATTAGAACCTCAACTGTGTACCATCTTTCAAATTTCAAATTATTTGGATGGTTGACTAAATTCACCAATCAATGAGCCAAATTCTGAGATGATTCAGGGAGCAATGAAGAATTTGAGCTTTGCCAAATGATTTTATAACCCAACAATCCTATTAGGAAAACCTCAGTGGTGCATTTAGATTTATAAATTATCAATGGATACGTGCAGTAATTTTTGTAGGTACAGCTTTGGCTGACACATCACAAACTGAATCGAACAGCAGCAGCCCAAAAGCATGTGTTGGTTTAGCCAAAGCTTTCTAATTAGTAAGAGCTCATTTCCATTAAGAGTGAGACAGGAAATCCAGTCAGAGTCTGAGTCTCAGCTAATAAGCTGTATACTTTCTTTGCTCAAAGCACACTTGAGCAGAAGCATCACTAGGCCACAGTCATTCAAATTCTGGACGAATTTTACATATGACAGCCATCCTGTGGCCTGTGAGTTACATATCAGAGGCATTCTTACACATGTACAATATTTCCTCTCATTTAAATGCTAGTTTTCACTGTATATAACTCTATTAGCTTCTGTGAAGAATGTTGGCAAGCATTTACTCTGTACACAGCCATGAACAACATGTCAACAGGGACTTCCTAAAAACATTTCACCTCAAAAAATGGGTCTGACTAACATTCACATGCAGCACTGCATGCACAGCTAAGATTGTTTACTACACCTTTGCTTCTATGAATTTACCCTGTTCTCCACCACCATAAGCTCAACACAGTGCCTCTTAGAGGATGGCATGAAAACCACAATCTCTGCAGCCCCATTCATACCACACAGGGCTGCAGAGATCGAACAGAGATGCAGACTGCAGAAAGCTTCCCACCAACATTTCCTGAATGGAGCACTGTGATGAATAAATGCAGAATTCCCTGTTTCAGCTCAGCCAGTGTGTTTTCAGAAGAGCAGTCCTGACCCTCACCTCGGCAGAGCAGGGTCGATATACTTTCAGTTCTGACTCTAAGGAGCTTCCTAAAGCCTATTTTGCAGAGTGAATAGACAAGATGTGCTACTGACCTAAAAAGCAAGATGAGGTCGGTACTGTGAACTGGATACCAATTTTAATGGGGTTACTGCTTTAGAATTTGGCTTAGCTTGTGCCTATGCACTACTGGCACACTTCAAGGCTCAGCATCTGTCAAGCCGACTTTCATTTAAACTGAGAGTTTTGCTAGTTTACAGCTATGCTTGGTGTGAAACCAAAACCAAAGAAGCAACCATTTGTTATCAAATTTTATTTTGATTCCCAAGGATTTCTGCTTTAGAAGATAAACATTTCAACAGACTGAAAATAAGTAGTTTAAGAAACCGAAACAAGGTCAGGTAACAAGCATGAGCTCTGTAACTAGCAAGAGCGCAAGTACATATTTGGCATTTTGCAGAACCTTCAGGCTTAGTTTGATTAGTTGTTAAAATTATGACTTGACTACAGGGAGAATCACAATAATTGGTATAGGTCATAGATAATCAAAAGTGTCTCTCCCAGTGGGATGAAACCTATTAAAATCAGATATTTAAATCTCTTTACACTTGCATATTCACTTCACGTGCAAAATTATTTGTCCCAAATCTTAGTCTCCAAGGAAGACTGCAGACATTTTTCACTGTTCTTTATTTTGTGCTAATTAACATTTTCAAGAGGTTTGAGAAAGATGAAGCTCAGTATACCCCAAAGAAATTACTCTTTTTAGATGCCAGATTTTTGCTTTATCTTGTTGAAAGAACCAACTTTAAAGCTTTGAACGTTAAGATTATTTCAGATAACATCTCAAAGGCTAATATCTAAATATAATGTTAAATACAATGCATTATTTCTATTGTGAAGACCTGAACTTAAAAGGAATGTTAATCAGATCAATTTTGATTGCTGATTGTACAGAAAATGGCTTTGCTATTGAGACAGCTTTTGCACTTTTCCATATTAATAATTGTTATGACAAAAGAATCAGATAAAATCAAGAATTATTTTGTCTAGTAGTTTAAAAAAAACCGAGAAAACCAGTATACAAATAACCAGCCAAGTTGCATGATGCTGTGAAATTTATTTATGTAAAGTTAAAAAGTAACTATCAGTGCCTGATAAAACCCTATAAAAGCCAAATAGATGTTTGGATGACTGACAGCATCTACCTGAACTTGTGCAAAGCATCTGACACCACCCCACACAACATCTTTGTCTCTAAACTGGAGAGACATGGATTTCATGGATGTACCACTCAGGGGGTAAGGAGCTGGCTGGATGCTCACAATCGAAGCGCTGCTCGATGTCCATGTGCAGACAGGTGCCAGTGCCAGTGCTCCTCAGGGCTGTTACTGGGACTGCCACTGCCCTGCACATTTGTTGGTGACATGGACAGCAGGACTGAGTGCACCCTCAGCATGTCTGCCAACAACTACCATGATTTTATGATTCTGCAGAAAAACAGCACTTAGTAGTACAAAGCTTTAGAAAATTAATTGCTATTTAACATAAAGGAGACCCTTAAGATATGACTTAGAGACCTACTGCTCAGATCACTATCTTTAGAGTGGTCTTGTTTAAAAATAAAAAGCGAAACTTCTCTTTTCACCAGCCACAATTCAATAAGAGAAGGAGATTTTAAATTGTAGCTGCCCCTGGGGCATATATGTAGCCCTTGAGAGCTGGCCTAAAGCTCAAGTTTGAGCTTTAAATCTTTAGTTTTCTGGCACCATTTTAATGACAGATAACTGTCTGCTTGCCAGTCTTGCCATTGGTAATGTCACTTCAATCAGCTGTTACAACAACTCCTTTGAATAATTATACAATATTTTTTGCAGCTCTTTCATGATTCACACAACCATTCAGTCTCTGGGAATGCTTTGCTTTGATTGTCTTTCCTCAAAGTGTAGAAACAATTCCTTTCCTGTAGTCCAGTATATTTATCCAGTAAATGGAAGTGTGTAAATGGAGAGCAGGAAGAAGGCAGAAACCATGGTTACTTGTCAATCCAGTCAATATACTAAAACAGATGTTACTCACCTTGACAGCGTCCCAGCTCATACAATTCAGTAGCACGATTGTTCCTAATAGTTTCACTATTATTCATTATTTGAAATATATTCCACATTTTCATATTCATGAAAATGCTATGAGAAAGGTGTTAGATCTTTAAAAGATTTCATTCATTCAAGGCTGAGCATGAATTCAGTCCCCGTGCAGAAAAGGGTACATGGGAAAGCACTGAGCAATTGCCATTAAACTGTTACCAGGGACATAATTTTCCTTACCAGGTTATGGTGACATATTGCATAATTAATGATTTCTGTTCTTGCCCAGGGAGTGTTCCTTTATCTATCAATGTAAAGTTGCTTATGGGCTGTGCAAAAAATGGGTTCATCTCAATCATGGGAAAGAGAAATTCTCCAAATCAGAGCAGGGCAGCAAAATGTGCACTCCAAAGGCACTTGGCACTAACAGAGATTATGCAGAGGGTGACTTCCCCAACTCTAAATGAAGTCCTGGCTACTCATCATGCCATCTACTAAAGCACTGTGTTGCCAGGACTATCTGCACCGTGTCTTAAGGGAATTGATGCCAATGTAGGCAGGGTCTGGAGCAGCAGCATAGGACTGCAACCACACTGTGAAAGCGTGGGCCTACATATCAGTCCATCAGCTGGGCCTACAGATCAATCCATCAGCTGGGTCTACAGATCAACCCCTCATCTGCCACTCCTCAAAGAGCAAAGAGGGGTCACTGAACAGTGGGGCAAGATCATGCAGTCAGGCACCTCCATGGTGGGACAGGGCAGCTGAGGACCACAGGGTTAAGAGCAAAACACTTGAGACCTCTCATGGAAGAGGTATAATTTTGTCTTAATTCTTCTACATATTTCCTTTTTTTTTTTTAAATTCCCTGTTTTTCTGTTAGTTTAGGGGACAGGGTTTGGTTCTCCACCCATCCTCTGTCCATTTCCTGGTTCAGAGTTTCAACATATTATCTATTGTGGTTATATGGAAAAGAAAGGAATACTGCAACCTTCATTTACCAATGAAGAGAGTTTGCAAGTCTTTACACAGGAGAGAGAACTAAGCCAAACTGCTCACACTTCTGCAGCAAAGTTCAATTCAGATAAATAATGCTGTGGACTGAGAGAGGAAGAGGAACTTCCTGAGTAAACCTGGTAAGAAATGGTGAAACAAGATCAGAAAAGAAGAAATAGAAGCCTGCTGAAGATGCACCCTCAACTCAGACACTCTTGATTTTTGTTCAGGTTTTAAGAGAGTCTAAATACTTTAGTGAAAGCAGTTTTCCAGTTTCTAGTTTACGGGACTGTAACTTCGTTACAGAACCATTAGTTAATGATTGCTGTGTTGGAAGCCCTCCACATTGAGGTAGCAGTATAATTAGTTTAGCAGAGCAATATGTTTAGCAGTAGGAGAACATGTCCAATAATACTCCTTAGCAGGAATATCTAACATTATTGGTCATTGCCCTGAAAAGATTACTGAGCAATGCAATTCCTAAACACACCCAAACCTTGTAACAATCAAAAATTAGATTAAAATTGAAAAGATTGCAGGAAACCAGACTTCAGCATAACATTTTGCCATGATTTTTTCAAGTGTTCCCTAAAAAAAACCACAAAAACCACAATATATGACACTACAGGCAGCATCAAGTAACTATTGCTCTTCTCCTTTTTAGTTAGGAACTATCTCTTCATTTGAGGAATCTAATTCTCAATTTATATAAAAAAGCTCTAAAAATGTTTCTTACCCATTGACAGATTGAAAACATTGTCATGTACTTTAGCAATCTACAAAGATGAAAGCTTTGCCTTACCAGAGATCCCCTTGTAGCAGTTAAATTGTCATTAGTGGAACTTGGTAGAAATTAGCCTTTGCTGTTGCGAAACTTTGATTCTAGTGAGCAGCCAAAAACCCCCAAACCTGAGCAGGCCATCCCACAAAATAAGCAGGAAATTCTTTTCTGAAAGCTCTGATCCTACTTCTCACAGCAAGCTATGGTTTTATATCTGGGGCATGAAGGGATTTTATTCTACTCCTTAGTGGAGGAATCCACTTTGTGAGCTGGATCCTGTTGTTGTCAAACACAACCAACACACATCATCTGCCATTCTCCAAGCTCCTACAGCTACACCTGCTGCAAAGAGAAATATTAGAAAGAAATAAGCCTTCAGTCTCATGGTTAATAGCAGCACTGGACATTACATCAATATTTTCTCCTAAGCAAAAATAAAGGTCAAACGACCCAAAAATTATCAGTGTTATAAAGAAAGATCAAAAAATCTTGCCAGTTCCACTGGTAAGTCAATAAATCCCTGACAGAGAGAAGCCCAGAGTGGACAGATAAAACAGCTTCCAGTCACCACATTTATGTCCCTAAAGAGATAAATAAAACTCTCCAGTTGTAAAGAGACATAACCTGAAATGGTGTCAGGTCTTCACAACACAAAATTAGTAACACTTTCAGCAACCATATTATAAACTAATGATGAAAAGACTTCAAAATTTTTTTTCTCTGAAAACAACTGAAACAGTAATATTTCAAAACTGACTTGGCAGGAATGACAGAATTGGCTGTCAGAGAAATGCCTCATTGTGAAAGAAAGCAAACAGCCAAATAGAATAAATTCAGTGTAATGAGCATTGCAGAATTCTCAGGGATTTTTTATTACCTATGTAAAGAAAGAAAGGATTGTACAAGTGAAATACAACCAACCAACGCACTGAGTGTCAAATATTAAGTGAGATCACAGAAAAAAAAACATCATTAAGCACAAATTATTCTTTCAAATAAACTAGTCCCAGAATCCCGAGTTCCTGATCTAGACATAAATATTGTGCAAGACATGTCTTACAATGCAACCACTCTGATACTGCATTCTTATGTGTTTTTCAAATTCAACATCCCTGAAATTAAAAAAAAAAAAAAAAAGGAGAAAAAAGTAACCAACCTAAAAATTTTTCATTTCAAGAAGAAAAAGTGCATGACAGTGCCAAAACTCACCAAAAGAAAATTACAAATACCCAAAAGACTAAAATATTGTGAATGGAAACCCAGGTGAGAGGGTAAACAAACTACTTTAACAGCTGTGACTTTAAAAGTCTTTTTCCTACTTCATTATCTCCCCAAAAGCTGAAAGGGATAAACAAAGGAGCTTTAAAGGAACAGCAGGAATAAAAGAAGTTTCAAAACACGGAGGTTACATCCACGGCTTTGCAGAGGAACTTGGGGTATTTGAGACACACATAAGTGCTTTGGAAAGAGCATGAATAGGGAGGTGATGATATCCAGTGATGATACAAAATTAACCTGGGTAATAAACCCTAAAAAGAACTGCAAGAGGATTTCATAACATTGAGAGACTGGGTGATAAAGTGACAACTGAAATTTAATGTAGACAAATACAAAACATTGTAAATGGGGATAAAAAGGTAACCACACTACACCCACAGAGTATTCAGCTCATGCTACTCAAAAAGATCTCATGGATCATTCCCTGGAACATCAGCACATCATCCACAAGGCAGTAAGATGACAACCAGACTGCCAGGAGCTCTTAGCAAAAGAACAGAGAAAAGCACAAAAATTATTCATTATTCCACTACATTAGTTCTTGTTATTCCTGCATCCCGAACAGCACATGTAGTTTTGATTGCTCCATCTCAGGAATGGCACAATAAAAGGGAAAAGCAACAAGGATCATCAGAAATGTATAAAGGCTTCAATACAAGGAAAATCGAGTCAGACTCCTCAGCTGAGGAAAACTGCCAAGTGAAAAAAAGGATGAATAGGAATGATTAGTCACTACTTCTCATAAAACAAGGACTAATGGACACCAAGTGAATTTTTCAGGCAGCAGGTTTAGAACAAAAGGAATATCTTTTACACACACACGTAAATAAACTATTGGATTGATTGCCAGAGCCAACAGTGAAGATGGATTCAAAAACTGATTACACTAATTCAAAGGTGATTAACATAATAGGCTGAATGCAACCTCCTCCAGTTTAGGAAGCCCCTGCACTGCACCCTGTAAAAGGCTGTGTGATATTTCGTGTTGAGACTGCTACTTTTTCAGAAAACCCTTTCTAACCTTTGAACTTGCCACAATACAATTCAAGTGTGGTCTCTCCACAGCTGAGCCAGCACAACTGGAGGAGCAGCCAGCTTCAGTGCTGGGATGAAACAGCAGCACAAAGGGCTCAGCACACATCTGGAAGATCTGCCACAGCTCTGTGAGCCTTGGCCATGGACCCAAATGAACCCAAGTGCAGCCTCTCTCCAAAAGTGAAGGTCCCACCCTTGTGTCCATGTCCTACCCTAGGAACAAAGAGTTGTTCAGTTTCCAAGGATCCACATCCCCGGCTTGGACTGCTGTGCACCCCCAGGATCAAGCACAGACAGGTGTGACCCAGCTGTGTGACACTTGAACAAGCTGTCCTGAGGGTGACTCTGCACGGGAATGGTGCACACAGATCACCAAAAGAATTCCCTCAGAATCCAGCCCTGCTGCTCAGTAGTGCCAAACCATATTTTGTAGACACATTTATTTAATATCGATACCTTTTTAATCTGTGGATAAATTTGTCTTTAAAAATCCAAGGCCGTTTATGATCTTAAGTCAAAAGATAGGGTTCTTAGAATAATGAGCCATTACAAACATACTTTCTCCACAAAGTCACAATGCCTGAAACTTTTGCATTTCAGTATTTTCTCTTCCATAAATTCAAAAAAAAATCATGCCCACATAGCCTCCTTTATTCATTAGCTACACATTATATTCTATTGTTCAACATTTATTGTTGAATTACATTTCGCTAATAAGACATAATTCCACTTCCTCTGAAATTTGTTTCCTTTAACTTCATAAAATGACTTTTTTTTCCCCTTGGGGCATTTTGAAGTACTTACACAGTAATTAGCCTCCAAAATAAATTTTAAGTATCAGATACATGCTGAAGGAAACCAAAGGTACTTCGCAAATAAACAATCACATCTGTAATCTCTGCACAAAAAAGAAGCACTTCCCTTTTCATTATTTTATAGAATGAGTTCAAGTACATTTTCTGAGTCACAGACATACTCAGTAAAATTAAATGACTGTATACAAAGCAGTACAGCTTTGTGCCTAGGAAGCAGAGATTACAATTTTATGTAGTACCTGCTGAAAGCTGCCACCCTGAATAAGATTGATGTTTTTAACCTTTCAAGAGACATAAATGATAAATTTGGTCAAGGACAAAATTGGACATCTGTTCTAGAAAATCTTTCCAAATCCTAATATTAATATGTTATTGATAAACATATATGGCAGTTTTCAATGCTCTTAAATAAAAAAAAATAAATTCTATGCTAAGCAGACCAGATAGTCAATAAAACTTGCAAAGAAAATAGGATGATTGCACACAGTTCTAATAAATTAGAATACTGTTACCCACTTCGGCAAATTTACAAAGCAGCTTATTTTAATTTCTACGGATTTCTCCCCAATATTCCTGTTTTGCAATTCAGCAAGCACTACTGCCATCTCCTGATGCTCCGCTGTAAATAGCAAAACACATTTTTACATTTCGTAGGGCTGAGAAAGCTCTCTAGAACATAATGTTCAATGGCTCAGCCACTTGCCGTTAGCTTTTTGACATCTGTTTTTCTAGTATGTTGACTTTATTTCTGTAATTCTAGGGGGGTTTCTTTCTTTGTGATGTGATTTCTTTCCATCCCCTATTTTTCACAGCAACAACGCTAAGAGCAGCCAAGTGACATAACAGGTTTTATGTTCACAAGAAGTCATTTTACCACAAAGACTCCTCTGGCTGGGGTCGATTTGAAATGTAGCACCTCTGGTCCTGAAAACCCCACTAAGATTTCTCATCTAGACTTGAACAGTCCAAAGCATTACAAATATTCCATTTTGCACTGTTACAAGCACAAAACATCAAAAAAAAAAAAAAAAAAAGGGATTATCCAGAAGCAGAAGCAGCAAGATGCTCTTTAGAGATGAGATCCTAAAGCTCCCCATCTTCTAACCCTGATCAGAGATCTGCATCCCGGTTCACTGCATCTCTTTTCCAGTTTCTCCTCCAGCATATCAAGTAAATTATGTACACAGGAAAGCAGGGAGAATGCAGAGAAAGGAGAGACACTTCAGTGGTTGGGAACATGGCAAATGTGCATAACCAGGATTCAGGTCATTGCTTCAACAAAAACAGAGTTTCACTAGGCAAGGACGCTCCTGTGGGAGAGATTTATGATGTTCTCCATCTCCTACCCATCTGATCTGTCAGCTTGTTGGAAAATGCAGGAGAATCTCACATTTTAACCAGGAGACAACCAAGGCCCAAAAACCCTTTCTGGACAAAAGAAAACAAGGCCCTCTCAACAAAACATTTATTTTAACAAAGTGCTCTATTCCAAGAAGCATCTAATTATTAATTTTCCAACCAGTTCTCAAAAGAGAGACAGAGATCTGAACAACGAAAAAGTGAAAACAATGGGCTATGAAAGCATGAAAGAAGTTCCCATTAAAATCACACCACTGAACAACTCTCCCTGCCCAGCAACCAGCCCAGTAAAGGACAAGCTGTCCCAGGGATCTGAAAACACTTTGGAAAAGTGGGTAGGAAAGAGAAATGCCCAATGAATGGAAAGGGCCATCAACAGTATGCACTGTCCTCAGCAGAAGGCATTTTCCTCTCTTTCTTAGCCAACACTAACCAAGGACTGGGTTGGTGCAACAACAGGGCTTTTAAACAGATTCCCTCTTTGGAATGAGATTTCACTCCTGTAGGGAAACACTTCATTTACCCACACAGACCATATGACACAATCACGTACATGCAGTATACAATAATACATATTTAATTGTCTGGAACCAAGAAGCTGCTCAGTGCCACTTCTCAATCTAAACAGACCTTTCCAATATATTTCTACCTTCAGCATAGCTATTCATGAAGAAATTATGCTTTTAATAAATTAAATAACAAACAATGTCAATCACAACATATTTGTAAATTACTGGTAAAAAAAAAAGCACGTTTAGAAACAAGATGTATCAGGACCTACAAGCTGGACAAGTGGAACACTGAAGCTGCAATTTTACTCAGTATCTCCAGCCTGATTTTCTGGCACAAACCCATATTTTCTACTTTACTGCTGGCTGATATCCATGTTGAGGTTTTTCTATTAGCACAGCCTATTTCCCCTAGCATTTCAGAAGGCCGGATTCAATTTCCTCTCTGGGAATTTAAGCAGAAAAAAGGATTGGCTCTGCAGTCTTCTTAAATTTTGACGCTCGTTTCAGCTATCTGTTTCATCATTATCTTTTTTTCTTTTTTGTTCTCCTTTCTTTGAATTTCACTGCTGCACTTTTCTTATCCTCCTCCATGACCAACTGTTTCATTTCCTCTCATTGTCTTTTAATTGGCGCACATATTCACCATCTAAAAGGATCCTAATCTATAGTATGTCACATTGATAGTAAAAGTCCTTAGAAACCACTCTGGCCTTGCGTTTCAGAAAAAGAAGAAAAAAAATAAGGTACTGTAGAAAAAACAAAGGTACTGTAGAAAAAACAAAGGTACTGTATTAGCCAAAGCTCCTGCACAACACTGAAAGCCCAATTTTGCCCTTTTCCCAAGGTAGGTGTTTGTTTACACTTAATCAAGCAGGAAAACAGACACCAGCACATGATTTCTTTGGCTGTTGCAATGCTCCCCAGCACCTAATCCTGAATCCTGTTGGTGCATTCAAAGCCTGTTCCCTTGCAACCATGCTGGGAAAAGATCCAGTCAGAACAATAATTTATTCTTAGAGAAGCAGCAAGGATCCATACAAACCATCAAACGTAAGGTGAACTGATCACCTCCTGGCCTGAGCATGCAGAAGCAGCACTGTCTCCATGGCAGGTGAAACATAAGCATCCCTTGTCACAGCACATTAAAAATGTGTTCCAGAAGCAGCCACAATGACTGTTGTGTGTGAGGTTTTCAGAGCTGGCACAAATGCTAGAGAGATTTTGTAGGGCATGCACATACAGAAAATTAACACTGAAAGTGGTATAATTTCATTACCATCCCCTAAATGCAATATATTATTAGACTATAAATGTGTTTCTGGAAATAAAAACTGGCTTTCACGATGATTACAGGATACAGATTAAACAGCTATGGAATCAATATTATGTACTGCTTGGGTGTTAAGAGGTGTTAATTTAGGAGAAGCCCCTTCCTGCAGTCTTTAAAGAGATCACAAACAGAGATGATGCACCAGCAGTTTTTAAAAAATAACTTTCGTCCAATGATGATCACCCAATTCCTTTTACAAATTTATCAACCTATATAATAATTTTTATCACTTTTGAGGTGTAGCTTTCACACGAGTGTGTGTATATAGGAGGAAAGAGTCTCTCATCAATGCATTGATAGCTAATACTGCTACTATTGATCAAAATACCGATAAGCACCCAAGTCAGCCTTTCCAGCTTTCCACCTCACGACAGGGAAGAAGCAACCATTCCTGGAAGTTTTCATGAGAACACAAAGAAGTAACACACAGGGCTTGCCTGCTACTCTTCACGTGGAGAATGGAAGAAGAGCAGCACCTTTTACAGCCACGTGCAACGTGCTGCCTGCAGAGCAGGCACAGCCCCTGTCTGCAGTCTCGTGGCTCAGTGCTTTTGTTTTTTTAAAAGAGAACTTGCATTGAGTTAAGCCATTTCCCTTGGCATCCACTGGGTCTCTGTGTGCTGTCTGTAATGAGTTGGACAGTGAACTGAGGAAGCAAAAGTGCCCTACACAAACACACTTCACTGACACAGCACATTTGGGCAAGAAGCAAACAGTTTGCTTCATTAATTCCACTGGGTCTTTTTCTTTGATGAAATGAGGAACAAGTTGAATTTCAAATTCAATAGTATTGAACCTGATTTGATGCTAATCCCCTTAAAAGCACAAATTATAAAATCCCCCCACATTTCTGAATGATAACTTCCTAGTTCATATCTTGTCTTTCATTCTCTATAAGAAATGCTGTCGTGTTATTTACACCAGGCTAATTAAATTATTTAGTATTATTCACAAGGGTACTTCTTCTCTTTCCAGCCATTGGGTTTATTTTTGTGGCAAATTAGACAAGCAATAATTTCTCATAATTGAAACTGGGTTCTTCCCCTCACTGTTACAAACTAAACAGGCTTTGTCTTTCCAAAGAAGGATAAAAGATGCACAGCACTGCATGGTTGGGAGCTACCAAGCATCTCTGTGATTCTCAAGGGCTTAGATATTTGGTGGATTGTAGAAATGTTGTAACATCAAATTCATAAGTTTAAAAATGAGTAAAACTTCCACAAATAAATTTTCTCTCTCTTTGGAGATGTTGCTATTATCAGAAATAAAGGATTAGTGATAATGACAGTTTTATTCATCTTTTGGTGATATTTTCCCCTAAAAGTTTCAAGCTCTCTTTAAATGATGTTTACATGACAGAAATTGAATTGAATTTTGGTGTTTGACAAGCAAGCATAAAGGCATTGAGACAATAAATACTAAGCTGTGCACTCAGTATTGGATTTCCTGTTCATGTGATTTGGACAGATTACCACCCATTCCCCAGGAGACTGGCCATGCCCAGGTCTGGCTTCTCCAGGGCAAACTGGTCAAATGTGCACCCCACATTTTAAAACAAAAATGGAGGAACCAATTGATGCATTTGGTCTTTACAGAAACAAAGAACCAAACCTTCAAATGAATCCAGTCTCTTGATGCAAAGCTCAGTACAATTCCAGGATCTTAAAACCCATGCTGCTCTTTTCTTAGTAAACTTCAAGACCACATCAGCCTTCCCTCCCCCTCACAAGATAACACAATAACTACACCTCATTTTCTACACAACGTCTGTGAGCAGTTTCCAAATGACTGAACACATTTTTCTTCCTCATCTGCCCAGGTGTGACCTTCAGCAAACCTCAAACCCCACAAATATTGACAGTCCTGCCTGGATTGAGGGGGTGTTACTCTTCCAGTGCCTTAGCAAAATAATTTACCACTACTAAGGCCCACCTCAGCCAGATGGGATTTTTTTCCTCCTTTGACAAAACCACAATGTCAAACAGAAGCAACTCAGTTTAGTATCTTTTCTTCTCCTGGCTCATGAATCTTACATGTTATCTTCATTCTTCTGAGGATTTCTGAGCACTGACACATAGTTTGAGAATTACTCCATCCAGTTTAAGAAGACACTACTTTATGGTTTAGTTTGATTTGGGGGTTTTTTGGGAGGCATGGAGTGAGGGTTTTAGTTTGTTTTTCAGAGGGAACGGTTTGGTGGTTTTTAGTTTTGGGTTTTTTTTTAAGGTTGTCTTGTCCTGCTTCATTTTTGTAGATTCATAGCTGCAAACCAACAGTGCCATCCACTGTCTCTCAGAATAATATTGCTCGATGGATTTTCCCCACCATTAAATAAAATAAGATGCTCTATTTTAGAGTCTGGGAGCCTGCAAACAATGGGTATAGAGGAAATGCAAGAGCTTGAGGCTTCTAAAGAAAAAAAGCCAAATTATAATAGAAATTTGCATGAAGGAGAAGAAAAACTCCTGACTTAATTCTACAGAAAACTTCATGAGCAATTCAGTTTTTTTCTCGTATGCCTGGGGCATTTTATTCAAATATACTGAATATAACTGATTTTCAGAAGGGCTTCACATCTGAACCACAAATGGGGCAATTCTGTGATTGCACTGAATTGTTGTCAGCATCACCAGTTCTGGAACTGATGCTTCCTTCAGAGTGAAGCTGCCTGGTGGAATCAGGAGAGCTGGGCACAACACCTGCACCTATGCTCAGAAAAAGTGCTCCAGCAGGACCAAGCTGTGCTGGTTTTCAGTCATTTCTCCATTTATCTAAATGACACTGCTGGAAAACAGGTATTCTACAAGTAGTTTTATTGATCAAAGAGGGAACCAGCAGAAATTGGCCATTAGAATAACATATTTATAATGTAAGAGGAAAGGATCAAGTAGGTCAATAAGAGACAGGACGTAACCAGATGTAGCACTTTTGGTACCATCAAATTTTAAATTTGAGGCATTCCAGCAAATGTGTCATTCTGGGGAGGCTTAAGGAGGTAGGGATGTATTTAACTCTGACTAAGTGTTCTTCCCCAATACACCATCCATCTCTAGTTCCAAGGCAAACTAGGAGTAAATGTAAATTAATGAATATGTCTATGAAAGAACATAGACAAAGTAGCATCACAGTCACCACATTTTAGACAACTAGAAATGAATGTGGTAATTCAGCTTCTGTAAAAACATTAGGTTTATGAAGCTTTAGGTGTTTGTGCCAGCACACAACTTCTCAAACACATTTCAGTGAGGTCAAGAAGTGTGAGTCAAAAGTGGCTAAATTAACACCTCTTGTATTTTTCATGGATATTCATAATAAGCAGGATTTTCATGCAATACTCAAAACATTTTCTTGGTACATCCTGATACATCACCATCAACACCAGCTGATAATAAAATCAGTCTTGGACAGAATACTTGATTTTTTATTTATTTGTTTAAACAAGGTTTCAATTCCCTGGTGCAATTATGGAACTTGAAATGTAATTCTCTTTAGAACTGCAAAGGAATTAGACCACAGAAACCCTGTTAAGGGTAAAGCATGAGGAAAAGAAACAGCTTCAAAGACCTCTTCTATATTGCTGTTGCCTCATGTCATGTTATGTTCTAAGCCTGAGTTGTGTTAATGTCTGTGAAAGGACAATGAGAAAAATCAGAAAGGAAAGAAATCTGTGTAGCTTAGCATTTCAAATAGTCACAGAAAAACATTTGCTACTGTCCTAGTGCAATTTAACGTTCTACACTGGGATGTGCCTTTGAAATGCAACAGCGACTTCCAGGGTGCCGGCAGAATCATCAGCAATTCTCATTTAGCCAAACACTGTAAGGAGACAGAGAGAACCTGGTCTTTATTCTGATGTCACACAACGTGTGATGGCAATTTTCCTTACATTACTGTTGTATAAATTGGGTCTTATTTTCAACATTTCACATTAACAAAAACACTAAGCCTAGAACACATACTGAAAAGTCACAGGGGAAAAAAGCCCACAGCTAAGATGGAGTCATCTTTCCTGACTGAGCGTTTCCAACTCAGGGAATGAATGATGGCTCTCGATGGCTGAATTTGTTTACAGCCATCCTAAACTGCTCCTAAGCAGGAGCCATTAATATCAGCCTTGTTCTGTACTTCTGTATCTTGTTTATTGCTCTCTGGATCAGCAGAAAGGGAAGATAAGCATCAAGAACATCCTGATTCCACTTAATCAGTATGGCTTCAAAAACTTTTAATGGATTTCAACAAGAAAGCATAATGCAGCTGGAGGCAAACAAGTTTGTCTACATCACCTTAAAACTGAAATTTGTCTCCATGACTGTCTTCAGGAACCACTGATGCCTTTCAAACTTATGTTTGAGAAATGTTTTAAGGCTTCAGCCTTGTTTGCCTATTTTTCAAAAATCCATACTATAAATTTAAATGCAAGAAGGTTTTTAGTAAATAATTAATCTCAAAGTGTCGTGCTTTTAAATTTACAATGAAGAAATATTCAGTAAAATGCATTTCTGAGAGTCTCCTATAACATCTGATCCTTTTATGTAGATCATCTCCAATTCTAATAGTTGTTTTCAAGAAAGAGTCTCTCAAGAGAGGGCATACAGAGGCATTTAGACTGTTTCTGAATACAACTCAAATCATTTCATAAAACTATGTACAATATCTGTCTGATTTTTAGCTTATTAAATGCATTCCATGAAGTCAGGAAAATAATAAGCAGAGTGTCATGAAAGCCTGTTATCAACAACTAACAATGGAACTGCAGTACCCATCTCAGCTGTGGAGGGAAACTCCTTGGAAAAGTTGGATACAACCTACTGGGACTGCAGTGCTGGAGTTGAAGTGAGGTGGTGTCACAGCTGAAGTGAACACGACACACACGAATTCTAGCATCAAGTGCAGGCAAAAAGCATTTATTCCAAAAGCCAGTGTCATATATATACACTTTTGTATATTTATCATTCATGTTAATTGTCTATTGGTTGCTTAACTACTACAGTAGATTCATTGGCTGTTTTAACTACACCATACAACTATTAGTTATCTACAACATAGGTATTCCAAGCATCCAAATAAAACGCCATCTGCAGCTGTGTTGCTGTTTTCTCCCTCTATTGTTTTGAATTTCTTGCTTCTCTTGATTGAGTTTCTTACAGATTGAAATGGATTGTGCTGAGATCAATGTCAGACTCAGACTCAGACAGGCTTGCTGACCTGCTGTTAATCCCCACAAGATGGGATGTGGAATACCCAAAAGCACAGAACAAGTCCCCAGTGCAGCCTGAAGGAGTTCTGCTGAACCCCGTGATGGCGCCCATGATTCTCTTTCAATGAGTTATTCTTTCCACAGTCAAATTGCTCAGAGGAATTAACACATTTGGAGAAATATGGTTTTAAAGTGGATACGTTACGGTCAGCACCCCAACTGCTCTAAATATCAGGTGCATCCCTTTCCCAGTACTGGAATTACAGATTGGCCATAGATCTGGACAAATTTTTTTGTTATGCCACGCTTCAGATAATAAATTGTCAACTCCATTATGCTTCTGTTTCTGTAGGGTTTGCACAATGCAACTGAAAGTGAACTGCAGCTCCTGCACTCCTCTGGCTTTCAGGATCTGTAACCCCTGTAAAACTACTGTGACCACCCCTCCACAGGAAAACATTTCTTGAAAACAGCTCCCTGTTAATACTGCACTGCAAAGAAAATCAAAAATTACAAAGCTTTATATTTAGGTTTGAAATTAAAGTTAAAAACAGGGGCAATTACCTCAATGACCACCCCGCCATTTCCTTGTCATCGTCAGCTACAGCAAAAACAAGAAGAACAAAATGTTCTTTTTGTTCTCAGTCTCTCTCAGATCTTCTTATCTCACCTGAAAGAACTGGTGCCAAGATGAAAGACTGGACTGCCTCCATTACAGGCACAGTAAACCACAACTGTGGTTCCAGGTGAACACATCTACTCTGCTTCAGCGAAAAGCCAGCCAGGTCAGAAACAATAAGGAAAAGAAAAAAGGAAAAATATTCCTGTATGAGACTCCTAAACTCTCCTTTGAGACTCCTAAACTGTCATCTACAACATGAGTAATACTTGACATGCCGAAAGTTAGAATTTCAATTGCATTTCTCATATGAGAAATTGTAACAAAATATTAGCTCAGGCAATCAAAATCAAAGTCAATATTCATCTATAGAGACAGTAACAACATTACAGTCTGTTGATGTAATTTAAAGTTGTCTATGCAGCTACTAGCACATCCTATTCTATTATTCTTTGGATTTTCATCCCTGTTTTCAGCCAATCTTTGCTTTTGCATAATAAAACCTACTATTATTAAATCCCTGCTCACCTAGAGGAAACTGTTAGAGGTTAAGCAAATATAAATAAAAGCAAGAAAGCAAAACCAAAAGAATAAATAAGATGAGATAAATAATTTAACTTTCTGCACCTCAGTTTTCATGAGAACATTTAGAAGAATGGAGGCTCACAAACCATCAGCTCTGATGACTGCAGACTCCTAAGACATGCTGCCTGCAACTCTGTGCTGAATTTGCATCTCAGGCAGTAATATAGGAATGCTACTAGGAAAAAAATTGTGTTCATTTGTGTATAACACCCTCTCACTTCACGTTTATACATAAACCTACAATATTATATACACCTAACTACCCACTGGACTGTGGGATTCCTGCCCCTGCTGTTGACAGGGGATGTGCTGAATTGTCCTGTCTGGTGCCTCTTTGCAGATATGTTCATTCAATTAAAAAACATGCATGGCAATGGAAATACCTAAAAAATACTACATATCCACAAACAGCCTCACAAATATACTGACCACTATCCAAGTTAGGAAAGGAAAGGTATATTAGTGTAAATTAAGATCACCTTGTCTTTATTTTGGTTTAGAATACTAGTAATTGAGTTTCATCTGTTATTCCCTACTGCTTTCTAACCATCTTTCCATACATTTCACAGCATCTTACTTAGCAAGGTGTTAAACCACTGCATCTTAAATGAGTTTCCATCTCAGCAACAGCTCTGTTACCTGGTAATGCCATATTGCCAGTTACATCTTCAACTGCTGTAAGTACTGTGATTTAACTGGATTTAATTGGATTTAACTGGAGCAACCATTGTTCTTGACTAGAGAATCTTGACTCCTGCTGGGAGTCTGACCTACCATATGGAACTGATGTATTCTATAACTTTTGTTTACAGCAAAAAAATTATCTCAGATCTTCAAGAAATTCACATTTGCAGTCAGCAAGTAATGGACTCACATCACATGAATGTTACCTGTTAGAGAAATTCATGCTGCAGGAATGCAGGAGTGTTACAGCTGGTGACAGACGTGTCTGTCATGGTTATAAAAAACCTCCACACAAACACTAAAATGGTTGTAAACAACATACTCACAAGCCTTAAAATAGTTACAGTAGTTTAAATAGGAACTATAACATTTCAGGGCTATTTTATTTTTATTCACTAACATTTTAATTACAGCCTCTATAAAACATTACGCTGCAAACAGCAGAAACCATCCCAATTTTTTCTCTGTAGAAATTCAGCTTCTACTCTCAGCTTACTGGGGAGGCAGAAAGGATGGGTACCAAGGAGTTAACCACCTTCCAGCAGTTGCTAGGTAACATCCTCTACCATCCCTGCATCCCTGTCCCAGGGTATTCAACAAAATCTACCAAAAATCACTAGTGCTTCATCTTAGATTTCATTACTTGAGCACATATCCCTCTCTTCTCTTTTCCAGCCTTCCCCCCAGCACCCAGGACTGAAGATGGACAAGAGTCATCCTGGAGTAAAACAGAGCTGATTTTCTTGATTTAATCCTTGTTAGAGCCCTGCTGGCTCTCCCCTTTCCTTGCCCCTGGAGCTGCAGCCCTGCCTGCTTGGCCTGGCCGCGGTGGCAACTCTGCTGAGAGCTCCTGGGAGCAGGGGCTGCACGAGGAGGCTCCAAAATGCACAACACAAAACAACCTGTGCCTGAACCTCTGTTGCCCTTCTGCTCTCCACTGAGTCTTAATTCCTACCTATTTTCCTTAGCATGCTCATAATCTAGAGAAAATTAAGTGTGATAGAAATGTGGTTTTGTTAGTCAACAGCTCTGTGGAAAAGCCAACAGCAAGTAGTAGAAAGGACACATCCCTGGGGACATCCCATTAGCTTCTAAAGGATTCAGCTGTGCTTTGGTTTGCTTTGTTTAACTTGTAGAAGAAATAGAAATATTAGGTAGAGGCTGGTAATGGAGATTACTGTCAAAAGATGTTTATTTTTGAACAAATTTATTTAGTTCTTTATTACTAGATGTTCCAAATATATTTGTTTAAATGAAATACTTACAATTTATCCCAATTTTTAAGAAAATGGTCATTTGTTAAAAAATAGTAGGTTGTTTAAATAGATGATGCAATAATTAGATGAGGAAAAGCTAAAAAAAAAACAACAGATTGAAAAATAATAAAAATAATTATACAGTCTGATAAAGAAACAAACACCACCATCTTTCATGACTTCCCACTTCCTTTAACAAGTCATGGGCCTTTCTGCTTTAAGCCCTTTATCTTTATTGTCAGCAGATGCTGACTGAAGGGGATAGTTCCCCACATTCTAATTAAACCATTTTTTAATTCCTGCTCTGAAGGCATAAAAGCTCGAGGAACCAAATGATTACTGACTGGTACAGAGGTTCAATCGATACAGCCCAATTCATCCATCCTGTTGTTTTATAATCCAAATGGAATGCTCATTACATGTCACAGGGCAAATAAAGCAGCCAGTATGTTACTGTCAGTCTGCAGGAACAACACCACTAATTACTGCTGCTCTCATCAGAGAAAGGGCTGGATGTTTGGGGGTTTTTGTGGGCTCATGTTTTCAAAATACTCCACACAAGTACAGCTCATAAAGGTTTCCCCACTAGAGAATGTCTTGATAATACCTTTTACTTACTCAGAACTTCTAAAACTAAATCTACTGGGCTTTGTTATTAAGGGGCTGTCTCCGTGTACAATGTGGGCAGATGGCTGGCTGGGTGGAAGGCTGAGGGCAGCAAAAAGAGCCTGAGAGCTGGGTTCAAGGGTGCTCCTCCTTCCCAGGGACACAGGTGCCACGGAGGAGCTCAGGGTGCATCTCAAAGAGTGTGGTACAAGGGCTTTAGGTCTGAATTTCCAGTTCCCCCCATCCATCCTCTCCGCACTGCCATTTTCTTCCTCCTCTTGTAACACCCTTGCTCTCACCTCTCCAGCCCAGAACACAACCTCCTGCACCTCCAGCTCACTTGAGCAGCTGAGAGGGTGTCCTAGGTAATTTTACACCTTAGATAGTTGAAAACAGGGTATGCAAACTTAGTAAAAGCTTCACCTCCTTGAAGCCACAACCAGCTCTGACTACCTTAAAGGCAGCTGAGATGTACCTAAAATTCCACATTGTAACAGGTAAGTTACAAATGGGGACACAGAGGGTACTTCAGGGAATGCCATGCTAAATTTCAGAGGATTATAGAGTTCCATGAGATTCTCAAAGAGAGAGTAAAAAATAAAATATAGAAGCTGGAGTGAACCTTCGATGCTATTGCTCACACACTTTCACAGTGACAGCTGGCTCACCTCCAGCAGGGAAACAAACACCTCTTTCCTTTCCCTCTTCTGACATTTCAATCACTCAGGACTGTCCATACACTCAATAAAAATATGGCCTGCAGGGAAGAGGATGGCACACTTGCTAGATTAGCTCAGGGTCTCAGGGGTAGCACCAGCTCGCATCCTTTAGCAGGCATCAAATTTGTGCATGTCAGTAACTTTGTTCTCCTTCATCTCTTCAAGAATCAAACCAGAGATCAAAGTCAGTCCTGTTCATTCCCGAGAGGAACAAGTCTCTCCTGGGGTTGTTTGTTTGGTTTGGGGCTTGGTTTGTGTTGCTTTTTTTTGAAGTAAGGTCCTGTTCTCAGCCAAGGAGAACTGTCTGCTGCACACAGGGTGGTGCTGGAGGAAGGGAACAGCCACTTTTCCTTCCCCAAACTGGCCAAGGTTTACAGTAAAGGGAGGGCAGGTGGGCTGGAAGTGAGCAAGGACCCTAACTAACAATAGGTCCCAAATAGCAGTTTTTATAAATTACTCCAAGACAAAAGCAAAACCTTTAATGTGTATAGGGAAAGCCTAATTTTTAATTTGCTGCTCTTCAATTATTTCAGTAGGACTAATTCTGACCCTCAAAGCAGAAATAACTATGTTAGTCCTAACACCAAAACATAAATGCAGATGAAAAACAACTAACTGCAAGTTTGAAACGACAGACCCACAAGGAGAGTCACAGTTTTCACTTATGAAGTGATTATTTTATCAGTAATTTTTTTGAGAAGTATGCTGTGTTGTTTCAGGCACTGTCAAAGCAGATAATTATAATCATTGGCCTAAAATGTTTGCAGCTCAGGGAACCAAACAGAAAGATGGATAGCAGGACACAGCATATCATTAGAGTAGTTTAGCCATTTTTTCCCCTCTATATTATATTAGAACATAACACCCTACTCAGGCTAGAAATCTCATTTTACTGAGTTCTACAGAAGCAAATAAAACTGGAAAAGGCATATGTTTTGTTAACTCTACAACTATATAACAATTATTTTCCCTGAGGAAAAGAAAAATAATTGTATTCAGTTTAATATTTAGAGATAGTTGCATGAATTTAAAATATGTCTATGTGTATACTATGCATAAATGTGTATGTATGTATATATTTTGCAGGTATGTGTTAAGTCCTGATATTTATTTGCCAGGTTGGCCATTACTAGTTAATTAATTTCTTACAGATGACGAATGTAAAAGTCACTTTCTTCTAGGAAGGATGGACTGGTTAAATAATCCAAGCTTGAAGTGTAATATTTACTGTAATGTCCCATTCCCTTTTAAAGTTTGTATCTGTTCAGAAAAAGTTGCAATGAATAGCAGGAAAAATGCTTCAGCAATCAGTTTAAGAGGCAGATCAACTGATCATACTCTGCCACTCATGCTTCTATGGGCAATAATTTATTCTGGTAGTAGTCTCAGTGCTTTCAGATGCTCAGGAATGCATACTGTTTCTCAGAACATGTTGATCATTCCACTTCGAAAAACTCCTAATCTGCAGGAAATGAAGGAACCTCAGTTTAGAGTTTCTGAGCATTCAGAAGCTGATGGTTTTCTACTTAAAAATAAAGGACACTTAGTAGTTTGAGGCTTTAGGTTGTTTGAATTTTTAGATTTCTTTTTCCTCATAAGCAACCCTTAATACCCAATTGCAGTGTGCATAAAATTTCTGCATTAAAGATACAAAGTTTTGGAAGAGATCTCTAAAAGACAGACACACTTTTATTTATGTTTATGCTGGTGAACAAAAATATGAGCACGATAAGGCAGCAAAGCACATTCAAGAGAAAAACCACCACACACACCCAGCTTGATGGACAAAGGAGCAAAAAGGCATTGGATGCTGTGGAAAGGGAGTAGGCATTTAAATCACATCCACGTCATGAACCAGTTGTGCAAGGGAAGAAAAATGAGAATTTGAGCATTACAAGGTCAGCTGACAGCCTGCAGTACATCAATTAAATTACAGAGCCACAACACAGGCAGTACAATGCAACTGCTTGGCTCTGTGAGCTTTCCCAGTGCAGCACAGAGTCCAGAGTGCTCCATGGAACAGGGTGATTTAAGGGATGTTACTACAGATGCTAACCAAGTTTCAGAAATACTGAAATCCACATGAGAAGAGTTTTGGGTTATTTCCATCATTTCATGAGGTATCAGTTGAGAAGGCAATAATTACTGCTCATGGAGCAGACTCCTGATTACCTGCTGGTATGTGTTTAGATTCCCCAAATCACTCTAAATACAAGGTGTACAGGATTGCCCCATTTAAATCAGTGAGACTCCTCAGCTCATATTATACACACCCTTAATGGCTTCCCCGGATCAGGACTCAGTGCAGGAAATAAGCACTAAGTGGTTGCCATATAAATATATGCATCAGCAAAGGCTTGGCCAGAACCCGAGAATTCGATTTCACACAAAATATGTTGAGCTTTTGACATGTTTTCATTCTTTGGAATTTGGAAACGAGAAATAGTTTTAGCATAATTGTGGAGGGGAAAAAAAATAAATTAGAGGAAGTGGCCTGAGGAAATACCCTAGAAAGTGCTCCTTCCAGAGCCTGCTCCGACTACAGTTATGCAGAAAGTCAGTCCCTGCTCTGCTGTGAACAAGACTTGAACCTTGATGTTGCTTGCAACGTAGACCTCTTTAACTATCTATGTATCATGGAACCTTTCTGAGTTTTAATTGAACATTTCACTAGGAGGAAAAAAAAAATATAGGTTTGCAATTGATATTTCTAAAATATCTTCATGTTTTTAAAAAAAGCCATTACTTTGTCGACCGGCTGCAATCAGCTGGTACTTTGGTCCTTCATGCAACTGCGGTGCAGGTAGTAAGTCTTATATAGATGGGGGTTTAAATCCAGGCTGTCAAAATTCCTGATAGTATGCCTCTGTAAATCACCCTTTAGTGAATTCTTGCTGTGGGAATTACAATCAGTATGTGCTCCACACTCGCAGGAAAAGTCACACTGCTTTAACCACTGTGGCTAAAGGTAACCACTGCAACCAAGAGCACCAGAACTCTGAGATTAACAAGGAGACAAAAATAGAAAACTGGTAGAATCACAGCAAGGCTTTTATCAAGAGCAAGGCAGAGTAATTTCCTGTTCCTTAAATATTTAGAGCAGTTTTAATGATTAGTTTTGTTTTTTAAAGCTACCAATGTCCTCTGAGAACTTAATTGCTATTAATTCTATAAATCACTTGTATCATGCCCTAAGTACAAAAACATTAGTATTTCCTTTGTCTGCAAGTTATTGTCCAGTAATCTTTAACTAAATGTAGTTATGCAGAAAATAAAAATACAAACATGCATCTATACAAATGCATTATTTTGTTGATTTTCATATTCGATTTTAAACAAATCTTGGTTTTATGTACCACAGTTTCTGCATCTGTCTGCTGTCTCTAAAGTGTTACTACCATTACAAATAGAGATTTCTAAATCCATGGGTCTATAGGAATCTAGGCAATTCCCATGATCCAACACAACGAGCTTATTTAATTTCGAATGCAAACATTTCTCAAAAGTTATGGTGTTGGGAGATTAAAGCAGAAAATGCAGATATTCTCAGAGTACCTCTGGCAAAGGATCTTCCAAAACTAGGACTCCTCAACACAGTGGCACCTTTCTTCCAACCCTCCATGAGACATAAGTCAAAAAGAAGCTGCAAGTATCAGATACTGCAAGGCTTAAAGTTATTTGGGCTCTTCTGTATTTTTCCCACTGCAAAAAAAAAAATCCCAAACCAATGAAAAACTCCGTTTGCAAAGGTAGGATAAGTTATGGGAAAGGGAATGTTCTCTATTTATTCTATTTCTACCTTCACAGCTTCTAAACACTCCCAGAGGAGAGCTCCAAGGGCGGCCATTCATCACCGAGGCCCTGGCAGCAGGGCTCTCTCAAGGAATATTTACAGCTGCAGTAATCCACAGACTACATTAAGAAACTCTAATTCGATAATGATTAGCTCCCTTTTTCCTCTGGATCTCCATGGCCAGGTGCCACTTGGGCACCTGCTTCAATCACTGCTTTGTTTCTGGCTGCACTGCTTGTTGCAGCACACAGCAACCCCACTTGGCACAGCAGAGCACGGGGTCACTGCTAACTTAACCACAAATTTTGACATTTTTCCATGAAGTTTGTCCCTCTGCCAGTCATCAGCTGGCTCTTTAAATCTGTCTTTTTGCATAACAACCTGCACTGCTGAAATTCAGAATACGTTTAGTACAGCAGCATTTCTTTCCAAGTTCTGCTTTAAGAAAAATCTTTGCCTTTACTCAATTTTTGATTTAGGCCCCTTTTTCTTTGGTCTCTTAAAATTACTTACTAGAGTGATTGTAAACATAAACCACCTGTAAGTGCATATAAATTAAGCAAAAAAATCCCCTTCACACTACTCGGCTAATACAATTTTTTTCCCCAAGGAACACCAAACAGCACACCTAAAAAACCAGCATGCTTCTTTCCAAAAACTCTGCTAAAAAAGCCAATTTAATTCTCAACAACGATGGAACTGTCTTCCTCAAAAATGCACGGAAGTGCATGTTGGCACAATTATTTTTCTTGAGTTTTGTCTCTTATCACCTCAGCTACAGCATTTACTTAAAAGACATTGAGTTCTATTTGGAGAAAAATAGTACACAAAAAATGAGCAAGAAAATTCTATAAGGTGCTTAGGAATTCCCTAGTTTGTTAACTTCACTTCCATCGGAAACAGCATTTTTTTTGTTAATTTTCAGTATATACCTATAGAACATCCAGATCTTCCTTTTTGTCAGCAACCCATCACAAAAGTGATAAATCTGGGTGGTTATTCAGGGTTCCCAGCCTCCTGAAGGAGCTGCAGCCAGTGGGACGTGCTGGGAGAAGCGTTGGGTCAGTGCTCTCCCCTTGCAGCTCACTCCAGTAGAGATTAGTGGACTCACTATAATTGAACAATATGGATCACAGTCACACAAAGAAAAGGCAAAATCAGCCTGAAAGGATGAATCAGTTATAATTATTTCCCCTAGACTGAACCCACTTCTGGTCTCTAAAAACACATTTGGCAGAACTTCTGAAGGAAGCTGAGTCTTAGCACAGAACGAGAAAAGTTGATATGAAAAGTAGGAGGTTTTCAGAATTGCTGCGTACCTGGAATCAGAATTTGGCATTTGAAATTTAAATGCATTATCTTTTTAATATAACTATTAAACTAAAATATCTCTAATATTAATTAATACCATTCATATTAATTAATTAATAACCATTTTATACATTTCATACACATTCAGAAAATCACCTTCATGAGCAGAAGGAACTTTTTTCCTGCCTTTCTAAAACTTACATTTTTCAAGCAGATCAGGTGTGTTGTGTGTAACATTGCCACTGAAGTTTGCTAGTTCACCACATCTTTTACACACCTGCATTAGCAGAAATCACTTGTTTCATTTTAACTCATGGCTGTATGGGTCTGATTTTTGCACATAGAGGCCATTTCAAAATACAGAGCTTAGTTTTACCTAATATTCATTTGATAGTTTGATGAATTATGCATTTGAAAGTCAAATGCCAATCCATTTCTTTTATAATCAAGTCTATGTTTAAAAAATGTTATAGGTTATTTGCTAGGAATTAGAAAAGGAGCCTTCTGCTATCATTCAACAGGAACCAATCTATTCCATTAAACAGAAATCCATATTTCCATCCCACTTTAAGTCTGAAAATTCAACTATGCATATCAGTCTTCATTTCATTATGATCCTTGGATTTTAACACCCATAGATATTTGGAATATTTGGAACAGGGCCACTCAAGCCAAAGCAATGTCATTCATAGACCACATTAAAAAAAAGGCTAAATCATGCAACTTCAGTACATACATAACTTGATGATTGTGCTGAATCAACCCCTTCCCACGACATTTAAAAACCCATTATCTGTTCATATTACACTCCTGATAAAGCGTCCACTCTGATCTGAAAACAAATGGCAAAAATAATTTACATATTCATGCACAGAAATGACAGAAAAATACTTCAGGGTCCATATTCCAAGTGCTGTTCATCTGTCATGCACCAGTTTGCAATCAAGCAGGTACAAATGTTGTTAAGGTTCTTGCACAAACACTGATTTATTCAGTGCCTATTTATAGAGGATACTAAATATGAAGCACCACCTCTCCAAATAAAGTGCATGCATTGTATGATTTTAATATACAATGGACATGAGCTCTTTCACCACAGAAATGCAAAATACAGATAAAGATGAGTGTTTTTAGCAATGCAGTATTAATTCACATAAATTACAGGTCACATTGTCCTATTGGGGGTGTCTTTTGGTACATATTTTCACAGTGAATACTCAGAATTCATGTAGGCCACAAGGGTAACACTGACTCCTTCCATGAGTCCCACTTCATCAGCCAGGCTTTGAAGTGCTCACATTAAGCATCTTGCTGACCAAAAAATACAAACAAGCGTGGAGCTGATCCTCTAAGATTTGCTATAGTAATGTTGTCTTCCCCTTCTCTAGATCGTGTGGTGTGCCAGGTATCACAGAAAACCACAAAGCTCAACTGTGTTTTCTGTTTGAGGTTTTTGCAGTTGGGGGTATTTTTGGGGAGGGAGGGGGATGGTGAATTTTAAGGGATGGGGGTTGATTTTTGTCTGGTTTTGAGTCAAGATAGATATTAATAACTTCCATTTCAACGAAGCAAGCTACCTTTCAAATCTATGAATTGCCTATGAAGATCTGCCTTCTAAATTTTTCATAGAAGACTGTGTCCATGCTTTATAAACTTCACTGCTTCCTTTCAGATAAATTTTCTTAAATTCATTGGAAGCTTTGTAAAATAATTCTCACTCCATTATTTTAATGTTTCTCACTCCCTCCTCATGGAAGGGGGCCCACAGTAATATTTTCTGTTTCACAGATTGCTACCTATCCAACCACATCCCTTTTTCCTGTAGACTGGGGGAAAAGGGTTTCAAAACAGAAAATGCAGAATGTCAACATGATTCTACATTTCTCAGGCAGATTATTCTTCAAAAATAATTAAAATTTCATACTATTTTATTTTTTCTTTTTTTATTTTTTCTTTAGAACAGAATTGACAACTAACAATGCTTACTAAGTTTAGGTACATATATCATATAATACCTGATCCTGGGTAGTGTGATTGTTTCACTTAACATTCTGAACACAGAGTTTTGGTTGGTGTGGGTTTTTGTTGAGGATTGAACAGAGTTGCTTGTCAAAATAAGGCTGATTTTTTTTACGTTTTTGCTCATTAAATGATTCTGAAGGCAAATGTGTAAAGCCTCAGGTTATTTGATTGCCATCCTAATCAAAGCACAGACAGTTTATGAGAATGTTAATTAGAGCCAACTATAGCCTTGAAATGAGTTAAAAAATAATCACTCTTGCTCAAACTGTGGTTTTCTTATACACACGTATCATTTTCCTACTTGTGGCTCCTACACTAAGTCAGATAAAGACCAAGAGAAAAACTAGTTCTTTCTGCTTAGTCACTATACAAACACCCACTCAAATGTGTATTGCCACTGGTTCCCAAACTTGATCAGTCCTTTCCTACAGAGTATCCATGCTAGATTAAAGGCTACCATGGAAAAACCCCAGTTGGAATTATGCGACACTAAGAGAACCTTGGAGCACAGGCAGGTATTCTATTTCCTTAAACCTGAAAATGAATTCCAAAATGTCTTGTATTCCATGCAAATTTTTAAATACCTAAAGTTTCCTCACCACAGGAATGTGTATCAAAACTCAAGCCAAATTATCAGACCGGTGGTTGTGTGTCCAGTGGCACTAAAGTAATAGAAAAAAGTTGAATAAAGCAAACATTCTTCCATCTCCTCTTCAGAATCCAGGAAAGAAGGGTTTCTATCACAAAGGGTGAAAGTGAAGTCAGAAAGCACAGCTCCACTCCTGGAGAGCATGGCTGATGCCATCTGGCCAGAAAGGAGTCCAGTTTGAGATGTGAGGATGCTCCACACTGGTTAGTGGGAACAATCAGGTGATGTGCCAAAACTGAAGACTAAAACACTCCTGCTGCAGACCCTGTGGCTGGATCAAGGAAGCAGAAGATCCGGATTTGGAGCAGTGACCTATTCTCCTTCACATTCTCTGTCCTCATGTACTGCCAATTCTTGTCACACAGTTTTACAGCAATCCTCAAGACTGTAGAACCTGTACCTACACAGGGAACTAAACAGATATAACTAGAACCAGACAGAAAAGATCAGTTTTTATTAGGTCTGCCTTCTGTTTTATTGCATTTACAGGTTTTGAGAAGTGCATGGGTGTTATGCAGGCTTCTGTATTGCTCTGCTCAAGAACCTACTTCTTCAGGGTTATAGGCTGATTTTCAAGCAGTGACCCCAAGGTATCAAGATTTCTACAGAACAGAAATTTTACGTTACTGGGCGTTCTTACAGAGGCATTATGTGTATTCACTGAACATTATAGGATATAAAACACTGCATGAAATACACCTTTTAAATGTAATTCCAGGCACATTATCAGCTGCCTTTGTTCCACAGATACTGTTATCTTTTGAGTCTGCTGATAATTGCTTCTGACTTGAATAGACAGCATCCATTGCTGATCGATTCCAGTTCTGACATGTTCTGATTTGGAAACAAACTTGAAAGAATCTTTTCAAAGGAATGAAAATTGTGTTCATTCAGCTCTAGGTTGAGGAGGAATCACTTCAATAGAAGATTACATGTTGTAGAAGTGCTCTGCTATTCCATAAGGAGAGAAATTAATAAATATAATAGATATACAGGTAGGAAGGTTTTATCATGAGCTTAAAAGACACAACAAAGGCACGTGAAGTTCAAAGAAAGTGAAAGCATACCTGTGAGGTCGGAAGTAAACCTGATTCCTTTTTATGCAAAAACACTCTCGTGGAGTTCTCCTGTTGGTTTTTGCCCACTCTGAGGGATTTGCATAAAAATTTCATGTATGTGACATGCAAACACTGCATCACCAGTGGCCAGTGATCAATCCCAGTCACGGAAAGAAAATCACAACACTGCACTGACACTGCAGCCAACGGAATAAGGGTTTGAGTCTGTTGTTGTTAAAAGTCAATGAGATTCCAGCACACTTCCCAGTCTAAACTGATGTCTGAAGTTGCAGATAGCATGAACTAATAAAAATAATAACAATAATAATTATGTCAGCTTCAGTAACACTAAAGCAGGATTTTGATAGATTAGATGGGACTTAACCTCAGAGCCTCAGGAGCACTCAAGACTTCAGAAAAGTGTTATATTGCTCTCCACGAAAGTTTAACACAGTGGTTACAGTGTCACAATTATCTGCCCTGCAAGATTAACTGGATTTTGGAATGCTCACGCACGGCATTAACATCTCTGCAACAGAAAACCTCCTTAAAATGGGAAAGCTAGAATTCTAAATGCATGGCACATGAAATGCTTGGTGTTTTGCTTTATCAACCATGTAAGTAGAGGGATGAGTCAGATGGTCTAGAAAAAGTCCACTCACAGCAGTAACAAAAGCTCTTCCCTGTTTTTGTTTCAGTTACTGATTCCAGTAACTTAAAATGACACATAAGACAGCAGAAGTGAGAAGCACAAGTCTTTTTTCCTATTTCACTGAAAAGTACACAAAAATTCTACCCTAACATGGAGAAGCTTTGTCATTTGTGGAAAGAGCTTGGCCAGTATCAGGCCTCATTTTTTGATCATGATCGAACAACTGATTTATATGTAGTTTGTTTTCTGCTCACACTCTCATGGATTTCCACTCTACTGCTTCCTAGCAAGTTGTACCCATCTTCTATTAGGACATTTAGCTCCACCTTTCCAGATGCAGCACACAATTGTGTTTACTATAGTTCTCATCTTGATGATTTTAGACTATGTAACTGTTTTATCAAGGTTATTTTATACTTTCTCTGATTTTTCAGAAGAGTCTTCTAACAAAAGCAAATTCAGTTCAAACGCTACCTCCAAATTTACTAAGTGTATTCTCTATTCCACCAGCCACCTTTTTATTAAAACACTGAATAGGGCTGGACCATCAAAGCCAGAGATGCTACATCATCAATTTTATGACCCTAGGCACTAAGAAATAAGCTAAAAATCCCTAAAAAATTTAGTGGAAAATGCAAATTTTGAATTAAATAGCTTGCAGGTCCAAGAAGACACAAAAAGGCTCATCAAACTTTTAAGTAAGCACATTTTCTGACTATATCCCTCCCTGTTTAATAATACCTGTTGCTTTTTAACAAAGCATTAATGGAAATCCAGGAGCAGAGATGCAATCACAGGCTCTCCCTCCCAGCACAGAGCTCCTGCGCCTTCACAGGGGACCCCCAGCAGATTCAGGGCAGCAGAACAGCACCGAGCTGCTGCCAGGAGCACACAAATACCTGCTCAGGGCTGCACTAACACCATGTTTACCTGAGGCTTTGCTAATTTGTGCCCTCCCCAGGCAGTTGCCAGGTAACACAATTTCGCACATTGGTGAGCTAATTCAGAGCCCCAGCACAAAAACGCTGCCTTAGGGAACAGAACACAAATTGTAACGCTCCCAGCAGGCACTGAGACTGGCAGGAATATGCTGTTACCTCCTTCTTCAGAGCAGAACTTCCCTGAAAAATTATGTTCTGTTTCGAATTTTGCTTGTCAATCCTTTTCCAAAACAGGCCACTTGAAAAAGAGAATATAAAACCACAAAAAGAATATACAACTACTCTGGCCTGACAAAGTTGATACCAACAGAAAAAAACTAGAAAAATTCTTTTGCAGACTCACTCACCTGTGGAGATGGGCTAGAATCCTAAGGGAGTGGTTTTTTTAACCCTACTCATCTTTGTTGCCCAATTCAGGCTGTTAGTCATATGCTGCTGGCTACCGAACTTTAACGGGGTTCTCGGCATCGATGGAATTATGTCTTGTTCTCTGCAGAATCAGATATAATAAAGTTACTCATTAAAAATAATGAGCTGCTTTAGTAATGAGCCCTGATGTACAGCTTTGGTCTGCGGAATATTTTATTTTCAATTGAAACATAATTAGATTCAATTGAGGTCCCCAAGTTGGGATATTAAAGGTAACCGCAAAAATCACACTTAATTATGAAAACTGAATACTCTGAGACTTTCAAAAGACTCCCTGTCTAATACCTATACTGATGAAATATCAGTAAATATTAGTTAAAAGAAATTAATAATGCCAAAACTATTGAGTAATAGTCCTTAACTGGTTATAGAATTAGCGTTACAGGACTCAAGCCATTACACTTGCACCCAACTGCCTGAGAACAATTGTTTACATGTTCAAAGTTAATGGCTTGAAATTCAGCTCTGTTAAACTCACATGGTTTCCACTGACACCAGAAGGAATTGAGGAAGCCTGGCAATGCTACAATCCAGGCCATTAATTTATACATGTGGTTAAAAACTTCTTTTGGCCCAAAAAAAAGTTTCAGGTATTCCAGCCAGGGGATGAAAGCAAATATGCAGACAGAGGTGTCACTGCAAGGAGACAATACCAAAACATGATGTGAACCAAGCCTGTAGCAGTGTCTTTGCATGAGGTCAAACGTAGCACAGCCAACAAATGACACTGATGCCCATCTGAGGGTGTCTAAGTTGTTTCTTATCACCACCAGCACCAGGAAGTCAAAATTAATTTTCTGAGTGACAACGATATCTAACACCACCAAAATTTTAAAAGAAATAGCCCAGACTGTCAAGCTACAGCTCCTGCTGTCTTCCAAACATCTCCACTGACATCCCCTGTCAGGATCCCTGACTCTCTTCTTCTCCTTCAGCAGCTGCTCTATTCACACAAGCACAGCCACCAACGCTGCAAAGAGTTTGGAGATATCAGGGCTGAATGTGGCCTTAAAAAAGCTTAAATATGGTCTGTGAACCTCATTGTAAATACCTGTTTAATGCACAAAATAATCAATTAGCATTCCCACAGATAGGGAAAAAAAAAAACAAAACCCAAAACCCAAACCAACAAAACCCCCAAACAAATGAGCAGAAAGGCAGAAAAGCTGGAATAGCTGCTTAAGACCATTCAAAAATTTATTCCCCATTTTCCCTTGTTTGCAAATCCTCCTGTAATTGTTTCAAGCCTTTTAAAGGTGGCAAGGCATACGTACTTTGATACAGCAGGCATAGATGTAAGCACCCCTACATAATTTTGTACATTTTATAAGGGTATTTTTACTCTTTATGTGGTGGACTTTAATTATGACCTACAAAATGTACAGTAATAGAAAACGCAATTTTTTCCCTTCTTAATCTTCATTTTTCAATCTTCTGCTTTTTAATCATTTGCTTCATTGACCACTTACTTGGTTAATTTCACTGAATTATTACACTGAGCCACAGAATATTGTACTTTTATCGGTGAGCTCAGAAAGCTAGCTCATTATAGAACTTTAATAACTTTAAAATAGACTTTTGCTTTAGCCAGGAAACCCTTATAAAAGTGTTCTACTACATTTACCAGGGGTTGGGTGGCAGGCCTTGCTTTTTTGTAGTAATTGAAATATTTTTTTCTTTAAATAAAAATCACTGTATATTGTTACCATCACATACATCACTACAACACAGAATGAAAAAAAAAAAGCCTCCTATTTTTGGATGCACAGGATCACACTTTTAAAGGTTCTCTGTGACTTTCATGTTTCCATGTCTCCTTTATTTTTATGTCAGGCTGTGTCTAGCTTAGCTACAGACCTGAGTACATCGAATTATATAAAGACTCACCCAACTCCCAGAAAAGGGCATTGCAGAGCTTCCAGGATGCCAGAGGGAGGGGATGTCACTGGTCAGCTCAGCTCCTTGAGCAGCACTGCTCAGGGGACAGAGGCAAAGCAGGGGAGCAGGGGGAAGCAAACACAGCTTTCCTTGAGAAAGGCAGGTATTAAACCACGGCAATAAGGAAAGAAACCTTGGGCAGGTGTAAGAAAAATCAAGATCTGCAAGGAAAAAAGAACAAGTGAAAGACCTTGGAAGAAGAAAAAGATTGACAGTGTGTTGGGAAGAGAAAGACAATTCTGCCATCCCTTGAAAGGAACAGAGCTTCGGGTGACAGAAGCAAGTGTTTGTGCTACAGGTAGTAGGGGAAAATGGGGATCTGAAGGGAAAAGAAAACAAGGAAAAATTAACCAGAAGGTAAAAGAATCTCAAGGAACCACAGAGCAGCCTCAGTGGGGGGTACAGCTGCAGAGCAAGAGAAGAGAAGAACAAGAGTCTGCCAGGGAAAGCATACGGGAGAAAATAAAAGATTGCTTAAAGCAACTTAAGCAACACTTGAAGAGATGTAGAACGTGCAAATTTCTTTCCTGTTCCCACCCTTAGCAATGCAGATGTTTGGCAAGAGACCAGAAGTTAAAAAGGGTTTCAGTCGGAATATATTCTCTGGGTAGACTGTGGAAGTGCTGTGCACTGAGGGCACACGATCATCAGATCAGCAGCTCGGGAGTTGCACTCGCAGCTGAGCGAAGATACAAACTTGCACAATTCCACTCCGTAGCTCCAGTTACCTTTTCTTTCTACTACAATAACCTTAAACCACATAAAATAAATAAAATAAACCCTAAACCACTACCAGGTAAATAAAAACCAGACAAGAAACAGACCAACAATCCCCATAGCTTCATACCTCCCTGTAGATAAATTGTTTGCCACCTCTAAATAGTTGGATTCTCACTAAATACCCCTCCACAAGTGACCCAGAGAAACTTGCTTCCCCCCAAAGTCACCATAAATTGAGTTTCACAAGTTATCCTCAATTCATCAACTGCAATTCATGTGTTTTCCATTGAGGTTTTACAATGTTCAGAATTCTTTTTATACAGCCATTAGGTTTTGCTGTTACAAGCGTGTGAAACTAATGATAACCAAATACGGAGTCTCTGAAATTACTGCAGCTTGAAATGCCTGTGTGTATATTACATTTTGAGGTTTATGTCATAATATACATAACATAGTAGCAGGCTGTAATGAATAATTATTAACAGAGAAAAATTGCACGAGGAGATATTGCAAATCACAGTTACAGTTAGCATTAAAATTAAATATTCCAAAAGTTATTGTTAAAATACACATAATATATTTCTCAGAAAAATATATTTTATTGTTAAAGAGAACTGGTTGGGTCTTAGTTTCATATTTAGTATTTTCTAGTCCAGAGAACAGTGAAGTCACTACAATTGTGTTTTATTTTAATGCTGCTTTTCCTTTTGGCAGAGAAATTCCCCAGGCATTAGAAGACAGAAAGTACTAAAACCTCAGGTCATCTTCAAACAGAAAATAATAAAGGGGGGATTTAAAAGATATAAAAGACCCAGGCAAAACAGGAGTTCAGACTCATGGCAGTACCACCAGACAGCTCAGTGCAGCGCTGTGTTCTCAGTTCAGGACCTGAAGCTGTAACTGCATTTTCTCACTATTTCGGTCAAGGTAATTATCCCACCTCCCCGCAGGATCCAGCAGCTCAGCCACAGCTTCGTCCTACCTGATTTCAGCTCCAAAGCTGGGTTGTTAACTAGCTCAGAAATCTCTGTATGGCACTCCAAAGCACAGCATGGACCACGGGCAAGCCCAAAGTTTGGCAGGTTTTGAAAAGCAGCAGCCCCGGGCTGTTTCTGCTTCCAGCGCCTTCAGTGAGAGCAGGCTCAGCGTAGCCAGTGCCACACTCTGACCCCAAAACTTGAGGCCATAGACACGTTTCACTTGAGAACCACCCAACATGAGCATTTCATGGCAGTCAGGCTTGTTTCCAGCCAAGTTAAAACACAGATTTTGCTTTCAGCAGTTCTGTACCACAACTACAGATTTAAACACAGCTGGGGCAGAATTGCACCGAGCAGCAGAGACAGAATTTGGAAACCCAAAGGATACATCAAGCAGTAGTAAAATTCAGTGGCTCCTTACTCAGTGCTGCATGCTGAGATCACACTCTAACCCACAGGCATTCTCATAGCAATACAGCAATGTTCCTGTGTCTGCAAATAATCTTTTTTTTTAAAAAAGGGGGTCACTTAGTCCTATCCCTGCTGTCACACCTGTGTGACTTCTCACAGTCCAGTGGCACACTTTACAGCCTTCCCATGGAAGCTATTCATGATTCACTATCCTCAGTGTTAGCAGAAAGGTTTTCAGAGTCTCCCACGCTTAAATTTAATCCAATTACCCTCTGTCTCATCAACACTTGTAGGTCTTAGAACTGGAGATGTGTCTTGCTTCACCTCCCCACTGACACCTAATAAGCAAGAGTTCTTTCATTGTTTACACCACTTGTAGCTGTTGACCTCACCCAAATTCTGTTTCCCTGTGCCTTTCAGACAATGTGATGCTCAGCTCAGCCCCTTTTCACTGCAGAGTATAGCAAGAATCCTTCATGCATCTCACCCAGTATGTGCCAGCTTAGATATTACATTATGCAACATCCACAAGGACTTAGGCAGTGAATGATTTCCACTTCTGTCCTCCAAAGCTGAGGCCCAAATCTGTTCTCAATCCATAATGACAGCAAAATCCGATGAACTACAGCTATTACAACTTCTTGCACTAGTTCACACAGGTTCATATTACAAAGGCTTACTCCGTGCTGCTGCAAATTTGCACCTTTTGCAATGTTCAAAACCAGTAATTGTCAATCCACACTAAAAAAAAATCCAACATTTAAAAACAAGGCACATTTGGAGCAGCATGTAGATTGTCGCAGTTGAGGCGGACACGGCACACACTAAATCCAATGTAAAGTGCAGGCAAAAAGTGTTTATTCCAAAAGCCAGTGTCATATATACACACTTCTGTATGTTTATCATTCGTGTTAATTGTCCACTGGTTGCTTAACTACTACAATAGATTCATTGGCCATTTTAACTACACCATACTATTATTAGTTACTTACAACACAAACGTCTCAAGAATCCAGACAAATGCCATCTGTAGATGTGTTGCCATTTACTCCCTCTATTGTTTTGAATTTCTTGCTTTTTTTGATTAAGTTTCTCACAGAAACGAACTGTGCTGAGACCAATGTCAGACTCAGACAAGCTTGCTGGCCTGCTGTTAATTCCCACAGTAGATTTGTTAAACTAGCAAAGCATTTTAAAAAAATCTTCAAGGCAACCACTCTTATTATTAAATCAGGCACATGCAAAAAGAGTTTTGTGGGATGGTAGATGAAAGTACTAAGAGGCAGAGTTATTTCCACATTTCCTAATGTCTTTCTGTAACTTGGTCAAGAGGCTTAGGAACAATACCAACCAAGCCACAGTACAGGACAAACTTCAGGGACAAACACGGTGTGCCCATTTATAAACATTTCTAACTATACTCTGCTAATTTGTCAAGTTACTTGAGTTGTTATTATTATAGATTCATTTATTACCTGTCCAATTTTACCTAAAGAATGCAATTCTCCATACACCTACCACCATGTCTAGCCATGCATCAAAATCAATAATTCCATTAATAAAATTAGACCTAATTTTCAGTCATTCTTAGCAAAACATCTATTTTGGGCATCTCTTTTATGTTGACATGAAAAGTAGAAGTGCTCTATTAGAGTTTTTTTTCCCCTCCAATTAAATTAGCAGCCCACAAATGCAACTAATAAATCAATTAGGCAATATTATTAAAAGCATTTTAAACCAATAAAAATCAAACCCTGCATGTTCCAATTTTTTGTGCATAAATACTAAGAGAGAACTTCGTAAGTTCATAAGATTCTATCCAGTACAGCCCTGCCAGTGTATTCCCACTATTTATTCTAAAGGTGGGAGTGTAAGAAAAGGGCACTTTATAAAAAGGTAAAAGTATCAAGAATAACTTTAGGCTCAGCCTGTGCAATGCACATTCTGGACCCACCTGGTGTCTGTCGCTGCTGCTCCCTTCCTATAGCACAAGGCCACAGCAGCAAGCTTCCCACATTCAGATCACTCTATAACCCATTTAAATCTGATTTCCTTTTTAATTAATAATGGGAAGATGATAAAAATGTTCTTTGGAGTTTAATTTAATTTTTTTTTCTGAAAGCTTAGTTTTTTGGGATTATATTTCCTTTTTTTTTTCCAATTAATTTAATGTTTTTTTCTAATTGAGCGAGTTCCATTAAATTCTGATCACTAGGAGTTTATTAAGCCTTTTCTCTGCTGAATTAAAGAACACATTCCTTTGAGATACTAATATAAAAGTAGACCTATATTTCAACAGCTCAGAGCACAGGTTAAATAACACCAGGATAAAGTGCTTACCATAGGTAAATAAATCCACAAGACCATCCAGCTGGCACTGAGGGGCAACACTGAAGCCAAAAAGTGTTTTTCAATAAATTCTACTACAATTATAGAGCAATACAGTCTGTGGTCGCTCTCAGCCCAAAAAAATTCAACCCAGGCACAATTATGAAGCAAACACTGTAAAGGTTTCTTCTGGAAGAAAGGTCCTTCTTGAAATTCGAGGTAATTAATCCAGGCTCTGATGTGCCCATGGATATGGGCTGGTCAAATGCAGGGACTTTAATCACTTTTTCAAGGGTTCTATTTGCTTCCCAGTCTTCCACTCTACTCAGAGTATAAGTTCCTTCCAGAGGCTTTCTAATTTGTGAGAGTTTGGTCAGGCAATGAACTCTGAAAGAATTTTATCTGTATTAGGTCTCTATGAAAAGACCCCTACCTCTTCCAAAGCTTCAATCATTTGGTTGAGCCCAGTTCTTCCAAGACTAACAAATGCTAGTATTTGCAAGTATTGATACTCAGCAAGAGCTTCTGTGTCTAAAACTAAGCTTTGAAAAGGGGCATTTTAAACAGGGATCTCCCAAACAATTTTCATTCTCTCACCGGCTACTCTTTCATTTCAAGACATTAGCAGAACGTGCCTTACATCATAAATCAGATCTGGCTGGACCTGCACTCAGATCTTGGCTGCTATCAGAGAAATTTGGGATTAGAGAACTTGAGAGCACGCTGACGTCCCAGGCAGGACTCTGCCTTACACAGCCCCACTCCACAGCACAGCAGGAGGAAATCCATGCACTGTCTGTCCCCATGTTTCCATCCACTACCATCCAAGAAAGCAGTTTTCTTGCTGTGATCCTTAGCCCTAAACCTATTTATCATGGCCACAGTGCTTGTTATCAGAGGTTAGAAATGAACTAACTCCTCTCCCAAAAATTAAAACTAACAAAAATAAGCAAAAAGTATTTCTTGTTTGACCTATTGGCAAGAAAAATGAATGTGAAGAAATCTGTCTTTATCTCTTGCCTCTAAAATGAGAAGTAATAAAGTGATATTCTCCTGACTGTGTCCCCGATGTTTCAAATTGACTGTTTCATAAGGGAAATAGCAAAAGATAATGTATTTTCAGAGTTAGGATGAATTATATATTTGCAAAGGACAAATTTTACTATTCAGACAAAACCAGAAGCATTTCTGAATAATCATTTATTATATTAACTACTTATTTATTAGCTGTTTCTACATTGACAGACAACTTACTGAGTTCTCATATACAGCATTTCCTTCTCTTTCATACTCTTTTTCATCTGGCATACTGTAAAATATTGCCAAAAAATAACAACATTATCCAGAGACCCTTGCTAATAATATTAACCAGATCTAACACCTGCAACTCTGGCCTTCTGACAGGAGAAAGGAAATAAAGACATTGCTCTGGTAGTTTGTGTCATGATTTTATTTGGTAGGTTCTCAACACCTTTGTTTACATTAAAGCAAAAATACAGGTTCAGGTATTATTATAACCTGAAAAGAACTGAAGATTAAAATTAAAAAACTGCCAGCACCAGAAACAATGTCACTGCTATTTAGAAATTATTAAGTTTACACAAACTACTTTCATATGGTTTTGTTCTAATGAATCATGGCAGGGTAAAATGAATTGTAAAGAAATTAAACCAAGAATGTGTGCATGACTTATTCAAGCAACCTTACAGCTGCATGCAAATGGTGTGATTAAGGAAAAGCAATTAGAAGGCCACACCTCAGAAGCAGGATCAGAAAACTCTGCCTTGAAGACAATTAAAGAAAAGCACTGGGAAGCCACATCTGGAAAGCAATATCAGGAAGCTTTCTTAATTAAAAAAAAAAAGTCTCCTAATAAATGTCAACAAGGGGTGGGGGAGGGGGCAGAAATCACTGCATAAGCACTTAAAAATACTCCCCAGAGATACAAGCCCAGACTTAAATTCTGGTGGTCATGGCTAAACAAGTGCATGAGCAAGTTCAGCCAGCATGTCTTGGCTACGCTTTCTTCTAAATGCAAGTGCTCCATCTCTTCTCAGGCACTTGATCAGTGCCCACACAGCCAGCTGGACCACAGCATGCAGACAAGGGTGAAACAGAGCTTGGGAAGGGAGAAGGTTCTCTTGTTCATCCAGAGACCCTGCAGTGGTGAGGAATTTCCAAATACAGAAGAGGCAGAGGGGCTTTTTCCCCAAGAGTCTGAGCTCTGTATGAAGCACAGCAGGGCTGGACAAGACAGTGGTTCAGAGGTGTATCTGCAATTGGCCAGAAATGTCATCTGTGACAGTCATAGATGGACAGGACTGATCAAAAATAAATTACTTTGATACATTTAACACAGCCAAATCTCGAAAGTTAAGAAATGCAGCAAAAAAGGAAGAATTTGCATATTTACTACATTCTTACTGAAAACCACATTATCATACATTCAGTCATGCATTCCCAGGCAGAGAGCATAGAGACAGCTGCCTTAATCTTCAGTGGTAATTTAATAATAAGCCGTATTTGTTTTGTAGATGAGAAGGTAAACTAAGAATATTAACACTCCGAGCATGTATAATTAAATTAACAGTCAATTGATTGCATCTTCCCTATTCCCTTGGAGAAATGGTAGTGTTCGAATTAGCTGAACAAACTTGTGGTGTGTGAATGAAATAAGAAGATTCTTATTTCCTTCATTCTCTACAATACACTCCAATGCTTCCCAGCTCCTCATCTCTTAACTCCTGCCTTGGACAGAGGCCACCAGCCCTCCCCAGCAAGGATGGGGAGAGCCAGAAAAGGACCCACAACACTGTGGGCCTATCTTCAGGTGCAAAACTGAACAGATATTTTTCCAATATAAAATGAAGTAACGTGTGTGCTGCTGTTAGTTAGGCTGTCCTTGGTTTCTGGGAGAACCTGTTTCACAGCAGCAACAAAAAGCTGTCCCAGAAGAGGAACTGGTAGGGCTGGGACACAAGGGAAGGTGCACAAAATGTCTCCTCAAGAAAAGAAAAGCTTTAGTTTAAGAATTTGCATTTCACCTCTCTCTCAACTTCTCCATCACATTATTTGATTTATTCCAGTGCTGCCTCCAGTAAGCTCACAGCTCTGCTCCGAAGTGCAAGCTTTTCTTTTTGGCTGGGAAATAAAAGAGTGCAAACTGGCATTCCCCACAATTTTATTTATGCCTTTTGCATCTCCTTAACTTCATTTTTCAGCTGGGGTATCAGTTATCAGCTCAAAATAATGAGCTGAAAATGAATTCCAAAAACTGTGCAACCAGACCCATTACACTGCACTCTAAACTCCTGTTCCTCCTCAAATCATGAAGACTGACCTCAAACGTTCAAGTGTCTTCGTGTGACTAATTACAAAATTACTGACAGAAAAGCAGATGTGTTATATTTCCATTTTCTTGCTTCTAAACAGCTTTCAAGTGTTTAGGCCACACACTGGTGTTGAATTTTAATTTGCTAAATAAGCCACATATCAGGTAAGACAAATCACCTTAAATCATTAAGGTTCTCCGTTTAGATGCATAAAACATCAGGGAAAAAAGCCCAAACAAAACAACACAGTATTTGTGTTGGTCTGGGCATGGGGCACAGAAAATGTAGGTCTTTTGCATAAAAACATCTTCTCAACTCAAGCAGGTGAGTGGCCTGAATAGGCTGAACAGACCAACACCAAGTTGCACTCGCATTCCCTTGCCTCCTACTCCCGCAGCACTTTCCCAGCTCAGGTCTCTTATTCCCCACCACTCCTTCTCCTGAGTATCTTACAACACACATCTCCATTTACCTGTCCAAGGCAGTCACTTGGACTTGCTCAGACAGAGCCAGTATCAGAATCTGGGCACAGTACATCACTTTTCCCAGCAGAAAATCCCAGTAAAGTCTACAAGCTCCCCAGCAGAGCTACAGAGCACAAGAGTACAGAGCACAAGAGTACAGAGCACTGGGAGGCAGAGTCTCTCTGAGTAAAGGATGTAGGAACACAGCATGCAGCCAGCCACCACCTCACTGCTACGTGCTCAAGCAGATAGAGGTTCACATCAAATTGTAAAATAAGGATCCTCTGGGAAGTAAGCCTTTAAATGGAATTTAAGCTGAGGAAATAGATATTCAGGTCACCAAATCAGTAGTCATTCGTGAGGACTTTGCTGTTACACATTCTAGCTCTAGTTCCCATCCTATTTATCATTAAAATATTCAGGTGAATTCCAGAAGGGGAATAATCAGTGGGACTCCTTTACATATAGCTAGATACCTACCTTTCGAGTATCCTACTCAACATGTTTAAAGGATCCACTCAAATTAGATTTGTATGAGATTTACTTGAATGAGGCTCTCAGCCCTTTAATCTCATCATAATAGATGGCAGCTTTCAAGAGATTCAAAATGCATGGTAACATTTACAATACATCAAGTTTCATGGGGCTGTGGAGACTGAAATATATGCTTTTAATTCACTCTGAAATGCGATGCTTTCTAGATTTTCTTTGAGAAATTTCCGCCTCAGAAATCAACATCTTTCCATCTGCTCGCTTGTTTCAGAGAAAAATGGTTAATTTGGGCTGGCTTGTTACTAGTGAAGGGTATGCAGAATCCAAATCCTGTCTCTGCCACCGCCTGGAGTTTCACAGGCTGTTTGTACACCCTAGCGGGGGAAGGATGCCAGCGCACGGAACCCCAGCAGGATCAGCGGCTCTCCTGTCAATAAACAGAATATTGACACTGTGATGCAAAACAACCACTGAGGCACACCTGCAGCATCAGATTTTAATATCCAAATTGTGGTGAACAGGTTTGTGTGGACTTGACAGAGCAGCACGGAGGTCTGAAGACAGTGATGATAATTTACATTAGAAAACATGCGTAATTGTCATCCCTTAAATCCTTCTTTCCTATACCTCCCACAAAGGCTGCAGAAAACGCGCTCTCAGTATGCAGCAAGCATGATCCTTCTGATCGTATCACCACTACTGCCATGTCTTTCCTCATCACTGAAGTTTGCTTCATTTCCTCAGAATCCACAGAACACAAGAGTAACACACACTTATGTGAGTAAAATCATCCACCACTACGCTCCCCCTGAAAACAGAAGCTCTACATAACTGAATTCCTGCAAAAAACCCCAAATTAATGCTAATAGAAACTTCAGATGGTTAGTCACTCAGTTTCCATTCAAACTGACTTTCAGCACATTTTTCATTCATCACAAAAGAAGCACAAAGACAGCTTCAAGTTGAAAAAACACTTTTCCATACTTCTCCATCAGGACACACACCACAACAACAAGTTCTGCAACAGCAATTTATCTTGGTTCATACACTACTCTATAAAGAATATAACAGAAACAATGGGATTTTTTTCTCCTTTTCATGTAATTGTTATAATTTTTAAACAAACTCACTCAACTTAATATGTACTTTATATTATCATAAGGGTAAAATTATCTCATTTAGTTTATCCAAACTGAAGTTTAATTAAATACTTGTACTAAGATAATTGTTGTTACATGATAAGTGAGGGGTTTTTTTTATAAATTCGTGTTGGCATTATAGCCCTAAGCTTCATCTGTAGTACTATATCCCTAGTACAGATATCAAGGTTTATCATTGATTTTCTTTTCCTGTAATAGGAATAAATTTCAATTTACTGCAACATCACACCATAAGATAATTCCTTTTCAACACTTCAGTGTGGACTTTTCTGTTCCATCTATGCTTAAAATAAAAATATAGAAGCAGCTTGAAAATCAGGCCTAAGTTCTACATGTGGACATGGTCCCTGTGACATCCATCAGTCAGTTTGTCCTTACCCCAACATGTTTCAGACTCAAGTGAGTCTCAACCAAATCTGGCAACAACTCTCCCATCTTTTGTAGGAAGGATCAGCAGAAACGCTCCTGCTGAAAAGCTGCATCTCAGGTTCTCTGTTTACCACTGATGAGGAAATCAGTGCACAAACTCATCCTCAGGGTATGAAGTCCCAGGAGAACAGGCCCCTGTGGTGTCACTGCTAATGGAAATAATTGCTGTGATCTCAGCACACGCCTGGGGACTGCCAGACAAAAATGATTACAAATAGTTATCCTCCCCATGGGTTTTTCTTGACCACCTATTGCTGACAGACTGTAAGCTCTTCCATGGTACAAATCACTAGCTGCTTGCAGTTGGATATTTTTAAGGCACAAATGTTTACTTGCAAGTCCTGAATGAAGATTTACTACACAGGAGAAGAGCTGCTGACCCAACCAGTTCCATTCACACTATCCCTCCCCTGTGGCAGCTGTGTGTATTTGGATTTGTTCTAAATGTGCTTTAAAAAAACAAGCTGACAAATTAAAGAAAAAAGTTAACATTTTTTAAGCTGCAGTTAAATTGAGAGGTAGTTTGAAATTAATATCTATGTGGAAATGAACAGATAATGCCAAAGACACTGACAGCCCATTCCCATTCACCATAACAAAATTGGTGGAGCTCCAACATAGCACTTCTCTCAGTGCTCACAAATTGATACATGAACACATTTTCCAGGTTTTTTTATATTGCAGAACATCTTAGGTCACAAGACAGCATTTGAAAGGAAACACTTTGGTCCAAACTGAGTGCTTTTTATCCATCTTTTCTAATGGTCCTTAACAGAGGAGAGGTGAACATCAACTCTTGTGAGTCTTGTCACAATTCTTCAGAAAAGAACTTTTCCCTAAACTTTGCAAGAGCCAATCTGCTTCTAATTCTAACAGGATTTATAACAAGAGGTAAACACTGGCAAAACTGTTACCTGATTTCTCCTGTTTTTAATGCAATAAAATAGCCAATTGGCACTACAACACAAGCCTTTTCAGAAAGAAACTGAAAATTAGAATAATGGAACTTAAATAATAAAATCATAGATGACTGTTTTTAAAACAGTCTAAGAAATATTCATTTTATTCTTCCTGAATTAATCCTTATTAACGTTTCCTGACATGTTCCTGACATATAGGATCAAGAATGAACCACTGCATTTGGGTGCCTTCTATAAACAGTAATCCTTTCCCTGATGGATATGTATTAAAATCAGCTTTCTTAAATAATCCGGTTTCTCAACATTGTCTGTACGTGTGGTTTTTTTCTTCAGAATTCCATCACAACTTCATTTAGACAGGCACTTTTTCACATCCATCCTATCCCTCACAACCTACAAAAAGGTGCCCTCCCTCCATTGGCCTTGATCCACAGTAATATGTTGAAAATAGCGATCCATTTTTCTTGCCAGACAGGGTGGATGGTTATCTGAAGTGAAAAGTTCCATTTCCCAGCATCTTTCATGGAAACTACTGCCTGGTAATTATATGGAATAGGAAGTAACCATTCATCAAATCCATAAAATATCCATTTATCTCCTCCATGAGAAACATGAGAACCAAAATGAATCAGCCAAACCAAACTCCATCACATCAAAGGTTTGGTTTTTTTAAAAAATCAAAGGGATAAAATGCATTTTCTTCATAAGGCAGAGTGACTGAGGCCCTATAAATGTTAAACTACCTTCTGTCATTATAGGAAGTTATTTTAGTCTCACCCTTCCAATTCAAGTCAGTATAAATAGAGTAGCAGTTTAAAGTTATTAAAAGTTATCTGATTCAAGTGGATGTAACAAGATTTTTCATACCCATACTAAACCAATATTTAAAAGAGAAAAGCTTACATTCCACAAACAAACCCATCTAAATGAACACTATTAGCTGAAAACATATATATGCATACATTTATTTTAACAGTACCTAAAGCATTTCCTCAACATAAAATCCTCATAAATGCATTAGTGGATTTGTCACTTCTGGATGGCCTAATATTACTTGACTCATAAATATCTTAGAACAATCTCTTAGAACAAACTCAATACATCTCAGAACAGCTAAAAAAAACCCAACTTATTTCCATCTGTCTTGACTCTCTGGTGTTGCCTAGTGGGATGATTCCTCCAGATCATCCTGTACAGCAGGTTACAGCTATCGGGTAGGTCTTTCCTAAGGCTTTAGCTCAGGCTGGGAATGCATTTCTGAGGGAACCACATTGCCCCCACCTGGCCCCCCAAGCCAGGGCTGTAGCACCAAGCAGACAGGCTGGCCCATCCCAGGCTGGCCCATCCCAGGGCACCCCAAAGGCACACTCCAGGCTATGGGTGGGTGCTCAGCCCCACAGCAGGGCACAGCCATGGCCCACAGAGGGCATTCCATGAGTACCTCCCTCTTCCCACTGTAAAGGCTTCCCCCCATGCAGCTGCATCGTGTCCCTCGTGGCACTGCCAGAGCCACTGGTGTCACCTGCACCAGGAGCTTCCCACTCCTCCACCTCTGGGCTCATCCTGGACTGCATCTCCACTTCATCATTTCGAACCCTCTCCAAAAGTCTGCTGTTAAATTTACTGTCCAGCCACAAAAAGCCACTTTAGAAACAGTACGAAACCATGCTTTGTACCTATATCCCTGGAGAATACATAGGAGATAAGTCTATTACTGCCAGGAATGCAGCAACTAAATCAAAGTTCAACACACTATCACCTCCAATTTCCCAAAGGCCTTTTCTTTTTAACCTAAGCCCTCTTCTCTGCCCTTTTTTTCAGTCTCTGGTTGTCTTTCATGTTTGCTGTGCATTAAATAATTCCCACTGGCCTCCACCCATGAATCTGTCAGACAAAAGGTGGGGCATTTACTGTCAATTAGTTAGATTTTTTTTTAGTATCAGCAGGGCATGTGTTGTCTTATGTGCTACTTCAGTGTGGTGGTGATGCCCTTAACAGCATCAAGATGCACAAAATTTGAGAAGAGAACAGTAATTTCAGCCCTTTAACATCTTAACTCAGTGTTAAAAATTCATTTGTGTATTGTTTTCCCTGCCGGTGGATCTCAGACCCCTGAAATCTTAAGTGCCACCTTCCTCCTTACCCTCCCCTGCTCATGCTCAGCTGAGGGGTTTGTAAGCAACTGAAGAGCTTTTCACTATTGGACATTTCAAGTAACAGTTTGTTACAAAAAAAAGTAAAGTACTATAATACATTTTCATTTTTCAGGATTTTTTGAAAAACTGAAATGAGAACTGCCATCAAGGGAGACGCAGCTGCAAGATCTGGGCACAGTGACATCTTTGCCAGTTGAAAAAAATTTTTTAAATGCAGTAACAGCAAAAATAGAAGCAGAATAATAATCCCACTAAGACTTTCCCCCAAAGTAAAACAATTCATTGCATATTTAAATGCACTTGATCATTTATTCAACACAAATTATGAGAGTATAAGCAAGAGAGTAGCAGGGTGAATTTCCCTTTACTTGAAAAGAACCTTGTAATGTCAATATTTAAAGATGTTCTTTTTTCATACTTAATGAACAACTCTACACTTACAGTCTAAAATGGCTCACTTTACACTGAACAAGCATCTCAGAAGGAAGAAAGCAGTCTTCAAAGTACACTATGAATAAACTTTCATTTCACTGACTACTTGAAGCTACAGGAAAAAAAGATATCTATAACTCTCAACCCACATGAATTTATTTTGCTGTAAATCCTCAAACACACAGAAGATAAGCAGCTCAGTATTGTAGTTGCACATAGCACAAAGAGCTGTTTTCCAAATGCGTTGTTTTACATGATTTTCTAACAGTGGCACGAGGAGGAACACAAGATACATGGCAGCTTTTTGCCTCCTGGCTGAAGAAATGCAACAGGAAGTACTCTAAAAATCTCCCAATTCCCAGCTGAGTTCATCTTCCCAGGTTCAGATACAAGAAGCAAAACTATTACCATCCTTCTAGAAACTTTTTACTCTTGGAAAGAGAAAAATGGTGTGCGAAAAGAACTAGATACATGATACAGATATACTATTACTATATAGATATACTGTTGCCATAAAAGCTTTTAAAAATATATATTTTTTTAAAAAAAAACCACAATAAACACATACAGACTCTTGCTCTGTTACTTACATTGTTTTTGCAGCCTCAGATGGCAGCAGAGCCAGGACCCTCTTGCTGATCCAGGGGGATGTTACCACCCTCAGTCTGCTCTGAAATACAGGTTAGGATTGCCAGGAAGCAGCATGAAAGGCCACAAATTTACACCACATCAGCCAGCTCTGAAGATTGTGGACTATAATAATCTGCAAATTATAATTGAGCCAATAATCTGAAAAACTGGCTATTTACCTGAAGAAAAGTGCCAGTTCTACAGCACTTTTTAGGTGGCCACTTACAGTCAATATATTCAGTCACAGTTTACTTGCTGTTCGTGGCTGTCACACACATTTAACAATTAAAATTACTGGTGCCCTGGCATTCTAGAATAAGTGCAATAGGTCCAAAAAAAATCCTTGAATGAAAAAAAAATTTAAACAGCTCCTGGAGTTTCATATCCAAAGGATTCTGATTTAGATACTGTTTTCACTTTCCTGGATCAGGGAAGCATTGGACACTGTTACATAGGTTGGATGCTTCTGCTTAGGAATTCATGCTCTGAGCACTCAAAGTGCAGAGCTTTACTGCCTTTAAACGGGAAAAAGTTGTTAAATTGTGGTAATCTTAAATCAAACAAGTGACACCTATTTCAAGGAACATTCGGGCACATACTCTGCCTTGAGTGCTCTACTTACATTCAAATAAGCTCCCTTAAACTGAATAATGCACCAGTTCAGGTGACTTACTGACCTGGAAATGGTCACAAAACTCAGAATAGCATGTCCTTAAGGACCTGCGCATTCAAATCATGGGAAGCTTTACATCTTCATAGGACAATTTCTGCCTCCTAAACTCCACTGCACTGAAAGCCTGCGACAACCGCCTCAGCCAAGATTGCTCTACTTCAAACTTTATAAGATACAGAGTACAGGAGAAATTCCTATTAACTTCGTGCTCTACAATGCTTTGTACCATTCTTTTGCAGATCACATTTCATTTTGGAGATTTTTTTCCCTATATCCTCTCATTTTCTCTATTTTCCTACTTTAGAGAGAAACAAAAGTCTTAGAAAAACCCCCACGCATCACTGTAGTCACATGGGCGCTCAACTCACAAACATTTAAAAGTCAGGTTCTTAACATTCTGATGGATTTTTCTCAGTCATTTCAATGTTAATTTCACTGCAAAATAGAAATTCTCCATACCATACAAGTAATTATTTTATTGATACTTTCATTCCTCAATGTGAAGATGGAAGTTTGAGAAGTTTATGTGGCATTGGTGGGTTGGGGTTTTTTTAGAGCACAAATAATAACGATTCATAGTTTTAAGCAACCTCTGGGAGATGGGACCAGTTTTCCAAAGGCAAGTCTAAAGCTCTTATAACAGGATTATCCGTACCTTTCTCTTAACAAAAACATTGCTCACCAACAGCAGGCACCAGAGCACTCCATTGTGTCTGGCACAGCCCAGCCTGCTGGGACAATTCCAATGCAAAACATTCTCCAAAAAGAGGATTTCACTCCCAGATTTGTTACACCGCAGAGTCTTGAGAAGTTCTGCTGGGCCCCCACCATACTGGTTTAATATTAGGAACCTTTTTCTTTTACCTGAAAGGCTTTTGTGTCACTAACAGCAACTCAAGCTGGAAAGTTTGGAACTTGAACACGATGCACCATTAGAAGTTAATTTTGTTCAAAGCTGAGCAGGATCTGTTCTAGTCTGGTAAACAGTAAGATAATTGCAGCCCAAGTTTACTTTTCATTTGGGAAGAGCTATGCAACCACAGAAATATTCCATACAAGCTATAACTAGATTATACTGTATAAGTCAAGCTTCTCATGAAATAATTTAACAAAGCCCACAGTTTGTATTTGAGCCTTATGTTTACTCATTACATTGTTTAATTAGCCATGAGGTATCCAGGCTAATATTGGCTCACAGTTTTTTACCCCCTAACAATTCTTTGCAGCCAGAAAAATACCAATGCATTTCCATTGAATTACAAAAACACAGCAGCACTTTAACTGTGATGCATCTGTCCAATAGTAATAAGACTACCACTGGAACACTGTTTTCCAGAAGAGTCATCCTACCTTTCAGTAAGAATTTTAAACAACTCAATCCTTGTAAATATTTCTATAATATGCTAAGTGGAAATGGAAATAGATTTTTTCCAGTACAATGGACTTAATTACCATGATAAAGATGCAGCACATACCTGAACCATTCACTTACAAACTCAGTAAGAACCAAACATTCCAAACAGGCAATTAATCAAAGTCATTCTAATTAAGTCAAGGTAGTTTATTTTATTGTTGGAGATTCATTTAAATGTCTTACATGTGTGTATCATATTCACAGTAACTGATTTCAAGTACCTTCTAAATATAAGTTTTACTGTACTTATATATAACAATGTGCACCCCATCATTGATTAGAATACAGACTAATATATGAAAACCAAAATAATTTGTGTAGAGAGCCTGTGAAATTGAATTCACATCCAATCTGCTGAAGAAGAATTTCCATTTGAATCTAAACTCCAATTCTCAATGCATAAACTATGGCTATTAATTACAGTGCTGTGTCATTTGTCACTTTTATAGAATACACCACATTTTCCAGGCTATAAAATGCCTTAAAATTATGCAGCAATGATGTATGCTATCATTATTTTTCTTTGCCAATGTTTAGATTACATTCAGCAGCTCAAAACAGGGCTTATTTATAAACTGAATAAATAGCAATATCCTTCAACTGGGTGTGTGTGTACGAAAGCTTCATTTACTTCCTGATTCTAAATGCTATATTCAAAACAAATATTTGATCAAATTAAATTCAGAACATCTCATTGCAATGGACTGATGGAAGTAACTGCAGAGGCTGCTGAAAGAGCATAACTTTCCAGCAAACCCTTCAACAGGAGTGCAGTGCTGCCAGCAGCTGGCAACCAAATTTCACTTACAGATTCTCATTCAGGAAGAAAAGAAATAGCCACCATTGAAAGTCTGTGTAGCAGGCTCTGATACTGACAGCTTCTAAATACATGAATTCCTAAAGAAAGCTATCCTTTGGTAATAAATTTACAGTTCAGTCACTCTGAATATTTCTTTCCTTCAAAACTACTTTGATGATCTGATAACCTCAAACTCATGAGCTGCTTTTCAGTTCAAAATTACCCCAGAGGGTCACTTTAGGTTGTAGCAAGGATGAAAACAATGAGGCTCTAGACAAATGTGAAAAGTTTATTAGAAAAAACTGCTACCTAAGGAGTTCAACAGAAACTCGTAGAGTCTGACAAATCCCCACAGATGACTACAACCCCACAGAACAGGTAACATAATTGATTTAATAGCACATTTCCTCCCCCAGAGAAGTCATAAAAAAGATACAAATACCCAGCACACATTCATTGCCCTCACTGACAGCAAATACAGCTCAGTTTGCAGTGTTTTGTTGTTTGGGGAAGCCCTGCAGCAAGTTACTCCTACAAACTCCACATCACACCTCTGGGCCTGGGAAGCACCCTTAAATCACAGCTGGACCAGTGCAGCCATTGCATATCTTGTGATATTTGAAATACCACATTGCACATCAAGAAAGTAAAGTGTCAGCAAAAATACATAAGCTCATAAAGGAACCATTCCTACAGCAAAATTAATTTGATTGTCTTCACACGCCACCAAGGATAATTACTAAATTATCCACCTTAGTCAATTACAAAATTGAAAAAGATAGAAAGAAATACCCCATACAGATAAAGGTGCTGGACCCACTGGGTGCCTTCGGAGCAAGGCAAGATTAGCCCACAATTCTCTGGAGACATCTCATGCTAGAGAGGCTTCCCAGCATGGCATTCTTAGAATAAAAATGTTTAGACAGGTTCAGAAAGGCACTCCAGAGGAAACATATGTTGTTCCTGGCTCTAATGGATGCTCTGGTAATTAACTTTCACAAGGACCACAGGCATATCGTTGAATATTACATTCATCTTCAAACACTTGCTTCTAAATATAATTTTGAACATCAAGGTAAAGAAGAATTTAAATTAATTGCAGCACTTAAAAGCTTTTTTCTCCAACTTGCTACTTGTTCAGCATTTGCATTTATATGACCATGCCTTTTTTTTGCCTTCTGCTTCCTTGTTGATGTGAAATTTTTCACAGATTTTTAGGAAGGCTGAAAGGTTTCCAGAAAACCACCTGCACCTTTCTGAGAATGCCATAGGGCAGGTGAGGAAAAGGCAAGTCTCAGGCACACATGTTCAAGGACATCACCCCACAGGACACAACTTGCCAGAAGCAACAGGAGAGTACTAAGAGCATTAGGAAGGGACTAAGAAAACAAGGGGGAAAGAGAAATAGAGAGCAGAAAGATGAAATGAGGAAATATAGGCAAGAGTGGAAGAAAAGGAGGGGTAACAAGGTGGGATTTCCAAGGCACAAAGATTTCCAAAGGACCAAAATCAGCAGCTGCAGTAACACCTCTCCTGAAAGAGTCGCACAGGGTGGTATCCATGATAAATCAGAAGAGCAAAACCAGGGAGCAGCATCTTCAGGTTTGGGATGCTCTGTATTAATCAGCTTCAGAATATAGTACAGTTACCTTGGTATTTGATAATAACTAAGTTTCCTCAACACCTCATTTTAAAAATCAACCAAAAAAAAGCCCAGATAATTTTCTTTGTCAGTATTTGTCATAGCAATAAATTTCAGTCATTCTGCACAAATTCTGGTCTATTCCCAGGCAGACAAACTCCCATAGCCCAAAGGTGACACACAAATATTTGTCATCAGCAATGCTATTTTATAACTCCAGTCACCAGAAATCTGTCATTTTCCTCCACTGCCTCTCCCTGTGAACAGTTTACTGATAGCACCAACAGATCTTGGCTACAGTGAAAGCTATAATTTCTATACACAAGATTTTGCCTTGAAGTGATCCGTGACAACAACAGAAAGATGAGTGAGTGACTCTGGAGGTGGAAAAATCCAAGAGAGCATGCATTCTAGGGAAGGGGTTCTAGATTCCATCCCATCTAAGATAGACAAAACATCTGAAAGGTGGCCCGAAAAAGATGCCATTCTTTCAATGAAGTCATTCAAACCTCCGAGGAATTTTAGCAGCAGAGAAAATATTTCCAGTGAAGACAGGACAGCAAAGTGTGTAATGATGAGATTCAGAGCTGGCAGGATATAACTATCAGGAGAAGAAAATGTATAGCAAGAAGAAACATTAAGAAAGCAAAAAGGCCTTGGAAAACAGAAGAGAAACTTTAATTTGTTAAACAGGCTACACAAGGCTCTTGCCATAGTATTGGACACCCACGGAAGACTGGGATTATTTCTGATCATGGACAAATAAAGGTACAGTTTTAACTAGAGAAGGACCTGGCTCTCTGACCCAAAATCCAGCCATGTAAGGAAAGGAAAAGCTCCTTATGACAGCCACAGCTATTCCATCAAATGTCAAAAGCAACAATTAAAATCACATTTTTGCAATGAAGAGCCTGTTGCTGGCACATGTAGAAACTTTCTGCTCTAATGGTCTGGTGCTCTCACAATTAGGGGGAGCTGCAAGCACTCAAGTTGCCTCTGAATCCAGCCCCACACAAAAAAGGAAAATGTGAACATATGGGGACATGTCCCTCTCTACCTCACCTTCCAGGAGCACTAAGAATAACTCCCAGTCTGATGTTTTTATGACCTTCAAGTTACTCTGCTGATCTCTGGGAAAGTTCATCTTCATTCTCTAATCTTCAAAAAGGACACAAGTGACAGTAATTTTCACGCCACGCATGAATGTAGCTTGAAGGATTTTTATGAGGCAGCAGGATGAATCTCCTAAGGAAATGGGAACAGCTGGGTGGTTTTTATTAACTCACAAATACTGAGACAAACCTGTTGTCTTCTCAATTTTAGGAAATACAAAGACCCTTCAAAATAATTACATGAAGTGGTTTTGGTTTTGTAGCTAAATATTTGTGAAGTTATTTTTCAGCCTCATAGGCACTGATTTTCAGCAACATTCAGAGTCAAGACACATTTATTATATTACACGCATAAGCCATACTTTATAGTAAAAACAGGCTTGCATTCCAAAAGAATGATGTTTATACTGACAAAAATCTCATTAAATATGAAAGCCACATGCAAAATGGAAAAGAAGCTGATTTTCTTTATCTATTAGAAGTGGTGCTGATTGCTTTCAGAGCTGAGAAAAATGTTGGTTTCATGCAGCCAAACGTACTCTCCATAATCCATTTAATTTCTCACTGGAGTGACAGTCTCTTGCCTTCCAGCAGGCAGGAATTGCACCGTGCTGCCACCGGGAGGCACAGTCAGATTTTACAGTTCGCATTTTCTTCATTTATTTCAGAACAGCCTGTCTGAAGAATCTGACTAAAAGATAAATTCAGCTTTGTTCCAGCAGAAGATATGGAAAAGCTATTCAGTGGTTAAAAAACTCCTAAATTCTATCCACATAAAAATATGAAAGCAATCCACTGCCAGAGTAGATTTTAGCTATTTCAACTTGAAGTGTGAATTCAGTTTGACATGAAGGAACCACCGACAAAAATCTTTTTAAGATGGATTTCTTTTTTTTTTTACGATGTCCTATAGGTGGCTAAAATCAAATACATCATTAACCACTTCCAGAAGCATAGAAAGAAATTTTCTTAGTAAAAAATACAATTATATTCTGTTAATTAGAGAGCGCAAGATGAATGATCATTTCATTAAAAGCAAGCATGGAGTTTTTAATTGCAGTTTTAATGCTGTAGACTATAAATAGATCTGAATTCAATGGCAGAAATGTTGCTGCTATAAATTATTTTGACTTCAATTATGCTTAAACCACTTAGAAAACAAACTATTAATTGATAAAGCGACTTGGTGCAGCTTTTACAAAGTTGCAGTCCCTTTAAATTAATTTTCAACTCAAGTCCTTTCCATGGGGTGATAAAGAGGAGGAAGAAGACTTTAAAATGTTTGAATATGAAAGAATAACAAGAATCTGAACACTGTCAGGAATCTCTCACTTTGAGAGAACTGTGAGAACTGGTTTTTTGTGATAGGGATCTATGATATTAAACACACGCAAATACATTTTACTGGTATTATTTCTGTGGTAGACCAGAATGCCAGCCCCAGCCCTGTCCCCCTGGGTGTGCAGAGGGCACACCTGCAGTGAGGGGACAGCTGCAGCTCTCTGCTTCCCAGCCACCCAGTGCTGGAGCTCAGTGCAAAGTGAAATTGCCATTTGGTGGTTCTGAGCTAACACTTGGAGCTGCTTTTTAGCCCCTAAACCCCCTGAAGGAGAGGCCCTGACCACGGAGCACATCTGATACTTGGTACAGCCAGTGCCTTGCAACCGGCACTGCTGACATCCAATCCAGCAGGTTTTGGGGGGAAATTTGGAGAGAGCAAGGGCTGTCCCTTCACTGGTGCTGTCCTTCTCTTGTCCAGCCTCATTTCAGGGTATCCCTGCCACGGACAGGAGTCAGGCTGCTGTTTTCCAGGTGCTTTCCCTTTGCTCTGGGGGCACACGTGGGGTGGGGGTTTTAAGGCCCAAGACTGATCTCAGTGTAAAACAAAGGCCATGCACCACGGAGGTGATGGCAGAGGGCAGTGCCAGGCATTGATCTGCGCAGCCATGAGGTTTGGGGATTGAACACACACATTGTGGTGAGCTGGTCCAGAGGGGTCTGACCTCTACCTCCAAAACTCAGAACAGATGCGGCCAGGGTTAGGGTCTGCTGCTTGTTCTGCTCTGCCTTGAGGCAGGAGGAAGACGTCTGGAGTGCACGTGGAGCAGCAGCCGGAGCACACAAGTTCACAGAGAACCGTGGCAGGAGCCTCACTGTGTTTTCAGCCGTAAGTCTCACCTGTGGCTCTCCGGAGCTTTCAGAAACCTTGCAATAAAGATGCAATAACACAGCATGCCAGACTAAAGTGAGCTAATTCAGGACTGTAAAATGCAGCTGTTCTATTTTATCACTTTATCAAATACCATTATGATTTAAATAACAGAAATATGAAACACAGCTTCCATGCAGAAAGGTAAGTGTGGGTACACAGCCTCCTTCCTCCTACTGAAACAGCACACTCTGCATTTAGATGTAACAACTTCAAAAACTGCTTTGATAAACGCCATTAAGAAAATAGGTGGTTTAGGAGAGAGATAATCTAAACATGATTCAAATCAAGTGTGGTACTATTGCTGAATTGCCAAGAAACCCTATAGCTAAAATACCAGGTCTGTAATATTTCAGGAGAAAGTACTTCAAATTATCTTTTAAGTAGAATAACCAATTGATATAAAACAGAAAAGCTGAAGAAAAAAATGTAATAGGTTATCAGTTGGGGGTCTCCCTGTGTAGCAGGCAGCAAGTGATCTAGACAAGTGTTTTCAAAAATTTATCTAAGTAAATATGAAGGGAGACAGACTGGCAGCCATCCGCAATCTTCCACAACATCCGGATGAGTTAAGTACTTAACTTCCATCACAGTCAGCAGGAGTTGGATGCTTAATGTACTTGGATGCTTTATAAAATCACATTAGGCACCTAAATGTGTAAAGTGCATAAATATCTTTCACTTTACAGCCTTTAGTTTTCAAGTGCCTTAGTCCTGTACTTCTCAAATGGGAATAACTGCATTTGCCTAATTCATGGGGGAATTAGAGAAAGCAATGAAGACTGTGAGGTGTTTGGATGCTGCAGTAGTGGTGCATAAATGCCATGGAGGAAGGACAGACTGAGGGCAGAAAGGCCACTGGATGTGAGGGTGCCATCAGTAACACCACATAGCACCACCACTGAGCAGTGCCAGCCAGAGAGAAACCAGAGTGCAGAAGGTAAATGGGAATTATTTAGCAACTTACTCAGAACATAAGGCTGACAACTTCTTCATATGAAATCAGCAAGTGAAAATATTCACCCCGAAATGTCCCCTCCTGTCCCTTTTCATGGAAATAAAGAAAAGATATGTATTTCAGTACCCTTCACACTATGACCAAACTGTTGTGAATCCCTCCTCACATGTTCTACAGATCAAAGCTTTCTGTCTTTTGCCTTAACATCTGTATAATTCATTTCCAATCTAATAACTAGCTCTCCATTCCACTAACATTAATAACCATCAGGTCCACCACCCACCCACACCTTCCTCTCAAAGTCCAAAAAGGCAACAAACAAAACTCTAATAAACTTCAATCTGAATATCAGGAAAATCGTCCTGACCGAAGATGACAGTCCCAAGGGAAGAAGATACAGCTTCAATTAAATTTTTGCTAAAGTGCTTAATATTCCAATTACTGGTATATTGTGGAAAAAAAATATATTGAGAGAAAATAAAATCACATACCTTGATAAGATCAGTCAAGAACTAAGGAGGCGACAACAAAGAAACTAGCAATAAATATATAGTAGCAAACTTCCTGCCCAGTCAGGAGAAGGACTAGGGTTAGAGGCCTTTTCAGTTACTAGATTCTCTAGCAGTCATGACAAATATGCCTAAAGTTAATCAAAGTATCTAAGATGAAACTAACTTATCCACTTAAATTGTCCACTACTGTCTTAAGCATAAAATCAATCCAATCAGTAATTCACAAAAGAATCAATTCTGCATGCTCTAGAGAGGGCAGGTATCCATTACGCAGTAATTGTTACACAGCTGCTATGAATGCTCAATAAAGAAAAATTACCTTGAAAGCCCATCAGAAACACTCCCACACTTAAAGCTCATGTGTTGAACAACACTGAATTAAGCCTCCTCTTGGTAAGCTTTATTTCTTTAAAGTGGAAATTCCATGAGGACTATAATAGTATTTTAGGGTGCTCCCTAAGTGGTGCTTATCATGGCAGGCATCATGGGCCACCTCTGCTGATCCCAGAACTGTCCAGCAAAGCATAACCTGCTTGGAATACCTCAGGGGGCTGCTGAACCATGAGTGTGCTGCACCCCAAGCCCAGGGCCATCAAGTACGCCTGATGGTGGAGTGGGATAGTCACAGGTCACTGCTGGTGAGGAAGTGCACCCACAGAGTTTTATAGCTGAGCAATTCCAAAATTTCCACTGGATATTTAAAATTATTACAGTAGCAGCCATATGTGGTTTTAAATACCTTGATACAAACTTAAGAAACCGGGTTATTGCTAGAGAAGAAAATTCTGCACTGTGATAAATCTACATGGGGATGCTTTGGTAAAATATATGACATTTTCCCCCCAGGGTGTTTATTAGCTTGAACATGCTTTCCCCCCATTTGGTTCCTTTCAGTCTTCTGCTTTTTTCCAGAAATAGGGGAACATTTACGCTCATCTTTCCTCTCTGCTCCTGCCAGCAGCACTATATCACAGGCAGGAAAGCACATCGTAAATAAATGCTATTATTGCTAGGACAGTGAGAAAAACACTGTTTCAGTTCAATGACCAAAAAAGATGAAATATTAATTTCAGGTCATCCCAAACCGAACAAGGCCTCCCGGGCCAGCGAGTTTATTCCTCCAGAGCTTCTTGGTTTTGCATTTTCAGCAAATTCTCTAAGTACACTCGTAATATTTATGTCAAGGCCATTAATGAATATATTAAGTCTGAAGCACTCCAATTTTTTCCCTGACCCATTTATTACAGAGCAGAAGGGTTCAAGTTGGAAGGGACCTTAAAGATCATCTTGTTCCAACCCCCCCTTCTGTGGACAGGGACACCTTCCACTATCCCAGGTTGCTTCAAGCTCCATCCAACCTGGCCTTGAACATTTCCAGGGATGGGGCATCTACAGGTTCTCTGGGCAACCTGTGCCAAGGCCTCACCACCCTCACAGGGGAGAATTTCTTCCATGTACCAAATTTAAATCTACTCTCAGTTAAAAACCACAACCCCTTGTCCCGTCCTGATAAAAAGTCCAGATGTTGGCAGCTGGACTGGCCCACCAGGCCAACCCACCCAGCAGCCAGAAGAGCATTACTGAGGGGAGGCTTCTAAATATCTGTCCCATCAGGAACACACACATATCACTGCAACTGAAGTTACATACCTATCTTGTCAGTTTTTTCTCTCAGTGCAAGCTAGACTTGCCTTTTACTCATTCTGTGGCACCAGGGCAGAGGATGAGCTGTCCCAAATAATGTGGTCCCACACTCTCCAGCCAGTTCCTGCCCCAAAGCTGAGGAGAGGACAGTGTTTCCTGAGTGTCTCCTCTCGTGGTCTGCCAAAAACAGTGTGAGGCGTACACCTGAGTACCAAGGATTTCCCAGATTCCTGAGATTTGTGCCACTTTCCCCAGCGTGCTGTGCTGGCAGTGCAGGGCTATGGGGACCCTGAAGAAAGGTCAGTTCTGCAGCAGCCCCACCCAGGACACGGCTAAGTCCTCTCAGGGGCACCTCAGGGAAAAGGTATTTGAAAAGGGGCAAAGCACTGCCCAGCAGTGAGGGGGAGTGTGAAAACCAGCCCTGTAGCACCTGGGTCAGGGGTAGCAGCTCCAGGTGCCTGGGTGGGTATTCCCCTCCAGTCCCTGGAGGGGCCACAGAGGAGCCAGCAGACACTTCCTGAAGCACTGGGTCCATGGAGAGCCCATGGTGGGTGAAACCTTGTTTGAGTGCTGCCCTGGTGTTTGTGAACGTGAAGTGTCTGGGGATGAGAGCATGAAAGGGCAGCACAGAGCTCTTACAGGAACCCTCTGATCTCGACGGGGAAAAAACATATATTCAGCTAATATTCCGATGAGGTGATGAGCTGCCAATCAAGATTAAGTGTGTGAATGCTGAATGTTTTTTCCTTGCTTCTGCTCCTTTCCCTCCCTGTCTCACATGTCAGCACAAGGAGGTAGGTTCCTTGCTTCGTTCACCCCGTTAGGTTTATGTTCTTGCACACAGACAGAACAGTCCATGTATCAGGCAAGATACAACCACTGCTGTTCATGAGAAAAATTATTAAAAACACAATATGTATTAACTCTTGTAATCACAAAACCTGCTTCATAGCCTTAAAAGATGACAACTGTGTCCAAGGTTACCATGTAAGATGTAACCAATGGTATGTATTCTATTATCATCTTCACAAGCTGTTGAAGCAGGTGGGTGGGGCAGTGCTCCTTATCTCCTAGCATGACTCATCCCTGATAACTCCCTCAGGTGCTATCTCTGTTGAATGGGCAATCAAGGACCCACTGCATGACATCAGCCCATTGTGAGATTCTCTGCCCAGGGGGGTGCAGCCAAGCATTCCCACCTGGATATAACCTGGTGTTGGGAGCAGCACAAACAGCCCCTACCCACTGGATTCCCAGAGGACAAGAGCTGCCACTGGACCTTCGGGGAAGACCAGACCCTTCTACAAGATCAGCGTTTCAATAGAACCACTTCATCTGGACTGCTCCCACCACCCTGACTAACAGAGTGTCAGCCTGACTCTGTCAGTGTTCCTTTACTATTGCATTTATTTTAACTTTCCTATTAAACTGTAATTCTGACTTGTGACCTCCCACTGGTTTGTTTTCAAACTCATACAAACTGTCAGAATAAAAAGGCTTAACTGCACCTGCTATACACCAAAAGCCTTTATCCCATAGGGAAATCAGCTCCCAGCCAATACCTGGCACTCCTGCTATGAACTCCAGGAGAATTGTGCTATTGAACTTCATTTCTGTAATGATAATCAAGGTCACACACTCCTTCCTGGAGGACATCTCAAGCCTTACTGACAATCCCTCTTAGCTTTGCATCTTCAGCAAACCATACGGGTGTGCTCATGTCTGTGCCAAGGTCACTCATAAAAGCATTAAGCATCAGTGATCCCAAAACCAGTCTGTGGGAGGCTCCATCACAAACCTGATGCTGACAGTTTTGTGTCCCCATAACCAGCTGCCTCAGCTCCCCCACAGGCCGATGGTTCCTGAGGCCTCCCACGCTCCACCAGCATTTGGGGTTTTCAGCCACATGAGTTTCCAATAGCTTAAGCTCACTGATTCGGGGTTTTCAGCTGCAGTAGTTTCCAGGGGCTTCTCAGCTCGTTGATGTGGTTTACTGAGCACATATAACGTTATCAGTGCTGTTACATTATTATTTACACTGACTTTGGTTAGGTCTTCACGGATGGTGAACTAAGCCCAGACAAGAACTAAACTAGTTTTCCATTAACAAATCAAAACAACATTTTCTTCTCTGAAAGTACTGAATTCTATTATTTAAACTGTCCTAATCTTGATTAAACCTTTTCTCCTACTTTTCTCTGGCATTTGTTAGATTCAACTTAAAGTAAAGAATGTTTTAGGAATTCAAATCAAAGAAAATCTGTTCAACCATTTTTTACATACTTTCACTGAGCTCATTCTTTACAATCAGCTAAATTCTGGGTAAGATAAATACACATATGGTACACCATCCTAGATCTTCCTACAAAACTACACTGAAATTGTTGCAGACTGTAGCTATAGTAGAGCACTACAGGGAAACTTTGTCCTTTCTTGGCTCCTAGCAAGTACCAATCATAAAAAACTTTGATTTTTTTAAGCCTCAGAAATAAAGAGCAGCAGATAAATTTACTGGTATCTGGATTTGTCCAGATTTGCAGAGAGTCAGGTGTGAAGCTACACCAGGAGTTAAAACAGCAAGAACCTGTGCCTGCCAAAAGGCCCTGTCCTTCCCTGAATTATTCTACAGTTCAGAGTAAAATTAACATTATATTATAGGTTAGAGCACACAAACTTTTGAGAAAGAATATTGAAATAGGACCTTTTGCCTCCAGAACTGAAGTAAAAGTTAGAGTTTTCAGTAAATCTAATGTTCAATTCTGTTATCTTTTTATATGACCCACAACCAAAATCAGACACCTTATCTCTTCAAAAGCCAGATAATCTTACTTGGTTTTATGAGAATTTTCTCTGAGCTGGAAGCATCAAGTTTATATATAATAAGCTGCCCTTGTTATCTTTCTTATCATAGGCTTCTAGAAGATACCACAAAGAACTGGATTTTTCCCATTGCATCTTAAACATATCAATATTAGTGACAGAAGTTTGGCTTAGCTACCAGAAATCATATTCCTCTGTCACTGCATTTTTAAATGACACCCAGCCTCCACAATCTGCATTCACAGAATTCTAAGCACATTTAGGCTAAAAAGTATTTGCATAGTTGCATTTAAATTGGTTATTTTGTCCTACTTCTAGTGCAGTATCAAAAGACAAGGAATTTCACCCAAACAAGCCCTGAGTATCATAATAACAATCTCTGTCCTGCTTGCTTTGCACTACAATAGTTCTTACATCAAGCAGGGCCACACGAAAAAGTTTTTCCCAAGCTGCCATAGAAGAAATATTGTAAGAAACACCAGACTGCCTATGCTGCATTTTGTAGATTATTTTGCTTGAGCACAAATTAAGAAGAAATGTAGAATAACTTTGGGAAAGGTACTGCAAGACAAAAAAAAATCTGAATCTGGTCTAACCCTCAGTGCTATAAATCAAATACTTTTGCTGGTACCAGCTTTGATTAAACAGAGAATAACACAACATGAAAATTAATTTGGAACACTTGTTCTGTACCTTAGAAGATCACACGTGCTCCCTCAAGCAGGTCTAACCCAGGCAGGAGGAAGTATCCCTAAATTTCCAAGGAATTTTCTGGTTCGGGGACAGTGATGAGACAGAACCTGAGGCTTTTGCACCAAATTGCCTCCCGTGTTAGCAAAGCTGCCTATCGCCTCCCGGGGGTGCTGTGTCAGACCACCCCAGGTATGCTGCAATCTTCCTGGAACAAAGCATCCCACCCGGGAAAGCTTCTCCAGACTTTTCAGCAACTCCCCTCGGCCATGGGTGATTTCAGCAAGTGTAGCAACTTCTCTGCTGCCAGTGATATCAGCTCTTTGGATTCAGCTCGTTGTGAAATCACCCAGCAAGCATTTGAGGAAACCCTTGTCTTTTAAAAGTATTATTTCCTAGAGTAACTCGTGTAAATCACCTCACAGAATCAAGAGGCACACCCAAACCCATGAAAAAGGAACTGGAGAGCAAAAGCAAAGGAGCACAGCTGCCATTGGATTTTTACAGACTTTCATAAAAGGGCCAACTCTGCCTGCAGAGAAGCCCACTTAGGCAATCTCTGGCCTGCTGAGACTCAAGCAGAGCCTGTTGCTCCTCTCAAAAAATATTGAGCATATTAATTCCATTGTTGGTGCCTCCCCTAAAGCTGTCAGCCAGAGTGGAGCTGCTTTTCTTTCTGCAGAAAATGTTGGAATTTCTAATGAAAAACAAAATCCCATGTGATTTCTATATTTTTTTTTCCAAACATTAACATAGTGTTCACACTCTAGGGCAGGGAGTGGAGGAGCCATGTAGCCTGAAATTTGAAGGTGTTTCTCCAGGAAACATTTACCTGCTCTGATGCGCTGCCCAATGACCAGGTAGCCATAAAAAAAAAAAAAAATCCAAAGATTTTCCATATTTAAAAACTGGTGAATATTACAGGTGGACTCCAAGGCAAAACATGAAATTCTGAGTCTAATTTTCATCTGGTTAAACCAGGGGAGTCTTCACTGAGTTCAGGGACCCCAATTTACACCAAGAGTAGATGTACTTTAGTGCTCCTTAGTAATTTCTTTAGCTTTTTTTCCTACTGCTTGCTGACTGTTAATCCCATTTAATGAGAAGTTAAAATTAAATCACTAATAGGCAGAGAAGATGATAGTGATACACAGAAACCTTTATGATTTTTGATACCAATCTAGCTGTGACTAAATTTGATATAAAAAACCCACATGCAACCAGTGAGTAATCCCAGAACCTCAGAAGGTTTGGTTTATCCAGTTTTTAATTATGAAGTTCCATGTGAGCAGGTAAAGACAATGGTAATGCATTAACTGGTTAGACAAATGCACAATTGTTGGCCTAATTAACATATTTTTAAAATACTAATGAATATTTAAAATTTTTGCACAAATTTTAATGCTAAATTTTGTAAACAAGATGGCTGATATATCTGGAAAACAAAGTTCTAATTAGATCAAATTGTATTTTATTTTACTTCATTACCTACTTGTGCAGCTTTACTTTCAGATGAAAATTTATTCACCTAAAAGAAGACAGAATTTTCCCCACAATTTATCTTTTATAGTTTATAAACCATCCTGCAAGCAATAATTTCAGCTGGTTTGGAGTTTGTTTGGGTTTTGTTTTTTTGTTTGTTTGTTTCGGTTTGGTTTGGTTTGGTTTGGGTTTTTTTAATCAAAAGGGAAATACACATTCTTTTCACTAAAATGCAAAAAATCTTACAGGTTTGTCTTCTGGATATTTCCATTTCAGAACAGAAAAGCTCATTTCACCTATGAGCAGAGGCCACTGGAGAACCTGGGGAAAAGAAATCCTTGCAAGGTCATCTCTAAAAACTTATAGTGCACTGTTGACTTAGTGATAGCAGAGACTTCACTGAGTTCTTTGCTGGGAGGAGGTGAGTTTAGCTCAACAGCATTTCCAAGATATCCTTATTCTGTTCTTGTTTTGTGCTGAGTCTTTATGTTTCTGCACAGAAAGCTGAAAAACTCAAGTGCTTTCAGGCATTATCTATGTACTGAATCGCTCTCATTTAATAGGCAAGTGTTTCTTTTCAATATTTTGTAAATGCTTTATTTGAATTCAGTTTATTTTTAGAAATATATAATAACCAAACTGAATCATAAGAGGATGCTAAATGTGGTTTTTCTCACGAAATTGTTTAAATAAAATATTCCCCCAGTTCCAAAGTTTTTCCTCATGTTTCATGAGCAAAGCAACACACTGAAGAGAAACCTTTCCCATTTGTCCAAATGAGTTTTTTCCAATTACAAAGTCTTGTTACAAACACTTTATCTGATTTTTAACAGCACCAAATGCCATAGAGTTTAATGGGACATTCAGTTAAAAGCAGGTCAAATGAGGTTATCAGCTTTCAGTGATATTTCCAAAATGGCTTTTCTATTGCCATACAAAACTATCCAAGTTTTGCAGTATTCTGTCCTGCAACCTTGGCCATATCACCTGTCATAAAACCATGCTCTGACAGAAAAGGCAGAACAGCCACAGACTCCTTTTGAACACCAGACAGATGTGTGACCAGCAGGCTCAGTCCCTGCCTCCAGATCTGCAGCGAAGATTGTCAAAACCAGAGCTGTGTGTTTCCTTCCCCACAGAGCAAACAAGATACTCACCTCAAAATGATGTTATAGTCCAAAGCAGCTGAATTTGTATTTGGGCACCCCTGGAAGCCCTCATCCTTGGTGGGATTTTAAAAAGCACAACAGTACTTTAAATGTATCCCACTGATTTTCAATAGACTGTAAATCACATCTGTGATTTTTCGAGCTCCAGACAAATAATTGTTTTGACAACACTCTGTGCTATTTTTAAGCCAGTTTAAAAAAACCCAGGGAGTTAATGTGCCATTGGAAACTGGAATTGTAGAATTTCACACTTGTTAGCAATAAACATTTTCACTCAAATGACTCCCCAAAAATTTCATTCTCTAGATTTCTTTTTGATTTAAAATGACGGAAGAAATCTAAAACCATGGTAGGAATATATTGTCTGATCTACTCTTTTTTATCCTTTTAAGGAAGAAAATAAATGTTGGTACAAAGCTGATGCAAAGGAATGAAGAAAGCATGAAGAGTGATTGGTGACAGATGTGAGCACACCCTCCCACAGTGGTAGCACCAAGGCAAGGTAAGGGACTCTGCACTTATGCCAGCAAATGCTGCCACAAACCTGATCACCAACACAAGGAACGGCAGGAGTGACCCTTTGGGATCATGTTTCGTTACCTTTCAAGCCTCATTGCCACATCCAGTGGGAATAGTGCATGGCCCCAGCAGACACCTACAGGGCAGTAAAACTGCAGGGGGTTTTTACATTTTTCAGAGAATTGTTTTGAGTCACTCCGTAAGAAGGCCGACCTGAAAACGGCACAAGGGAAGGAGGGCTGCCAGTGCCACGGCTCTGTGTCACTCAGAAAAATAACTCCTGTTCTTTCAGGGCCTCTGATGCTGCCTGTCCTCTCTCTCTTGCAAGAACCTGGGAGAGAATCCAAACCCTTTCAGAGCCATTTGGGGCAAGGACACCGACTCTCAGCTCATCCAGCCAGGAGGAAAGGGTTGGGGTAACTCCATGGCTGAGCCCCGTTCCGAGTGCAGACAAGTCTTCTGTGTGGATCAAAACTGGACAGTGTCATATGGTGATCATGGCCTGGGGATTTGAAGGCAAAACTGCTTGCAAAATTGAAATAAATGTCTCAGTCCTATCACAGTGTCTGGAGAACTGGAGACAGACACTGCTGGCCCATCTAAGCAGTAGTTATCTGCACTTCCACTCACTCTCCAAAGCCTCTCCCAAGCAGCATGTCTTTAATCTCCTCCTGTTTCTGAGATTACTGTGTGCTGACAGGAGTGTTTTGGAGGGATCTTAAAGTGCTTTTAACGGGTAACATGTGGAAATAAATAATTCAAGCTTTTCTCGAGTGTTTCTTTAGTGTCTCAGCTTACATATGGAGAGTGCTTTTATGGAGTGCTCACCTGTACAATGGGTTGTGCTCTGTGCTAAATGTTTTGCCCAAATGACTTTCGAATGCTTTTCTAACAGAAAGATAGCAGACTTTTATATCCCTACTGTGATCACACCTCTGCTAGGCAAGGGATCTAAACTACTAGACACAATTACTGCCATGGTTTTTAGCAGAACTACACATGCTTTATCATTTGATATGCAATACTATGTGAGTTTTTAATAAACTGTGTCCAACAGGAATAGTATATGGGAATAAAAAGAATGGAGAATTTTTAAAACAACCAGGCAAGATTTAATAATACCAAAAGAGTAACATAATAAATATTAAGGACCTGAAATTACAGCTGCAAGCATATCCCACAGCACCAACAGCTAATGCCAAAGTGTGTTAAATTAGTGATATCTGCTGAGAATTATTTATAATAGAAGTATGTATGATATCATATTGAGTGGCTATGGTACTTTCTGATTATCCCTCCCTGCTAACACATGATCCACATCAAAAGAAATACACATTTTCTCCTGAAAATTGTGGATATTCTGCTGCCAAGTTTTCTTTAAAATATTCATTTTTTAACACTTGCACGTACACTCAGGATCAGGCGGTAAAAGCAAGTTACAGTTAGCTCATTCTGTGATGTTTTTCTGACATTTTCTGTAAAAATACTCGTGACTAAAGATTTCAGTAGCTACTGATATGGTTTATAATCCCTTAAAGTTTCACAGGATAGCTGTCCTAAAAAAAAGTGGTTTAAGCCTCTTTTTCTTTCTTCCTCTCTTTTTCTTTATAGCACAGCCTAGGAACCCAGCCCTTAGGAGAGAAGTCTGGCTGGTGGCATCAAAATTAAGGCTTTCACGGTGTATTAACATGTCTTGGAGGGCACAGACTACTGTACAACTGAGATAAAATTAAACATCTTGGACCAGGGATGTTCAACAGTTTCACTTTGGATGACATACAGTACAGATACTCTTTTTATCTCTGGGTTAACAACCTGCTCTTGTACAAACTCCTTCGCTTCAGTGTGCCACCAGCACATCCTCTCCTACCCACACAACATGCGAGGGTGGATGTTGGTGGGTGAAGCCTGTGGGCTACAGCAGACCAAAATTTCAGCTGATTGGTATAAGGTCAGAGGAACAGGGCCAGGGGTCTGTGCATCGCTGCTGGTGCACACCAAACTCAGCATTTACACTCCCTCTGTGCTGCAGCCTGACCCAGATCACCAGATGTTACACAAAAGTAATTAAACACATTGCAAAGCCTGCTGTTCACAGGAGAGGGGACTGGATGACCCTCCAAGTATCACATTTATGACACTATGTAAGGAAAAATCAGAATAAGGTGAATATATGGTTTTGAAAAAGTGAATACTAATAAAATAACGAAGACTGTAGAAAATTTAAGTTGGGTGGTTTTACTCACCCCTTCTCAGAATGTAAAAACATTTGGCACAGATCAAAAAGACAGTAAATCATCCTCCCAGCACCAACAGTGTTGATTTGTCCCAGCAAGGAACAGAAATTGCTGTATGGAAAAGTTCTTGCAAAACAGGGAGACTGGCCAGCCTGCTGGGGAGACATGACAGCCTTCCTCAAAAGGTTTCAGCTGATTTTAATTGACCGTACTGAAGTTTTCTTCCCCTCTGCCTTGTAAGCAGCAGTTGTTCATAAACAGCACCTTCTCTTTTCTCAGTGCAGTGCTGCTCTTGTCAGCCCAAGACACATTCTCCTATTCAGCCCTCCTAAATTTCATTGATGGATGTACCAAGTGTAACCTGGTGATAAGATTAGTGGTTAGAGTCCATTAAGTATTTCTTGAAAATAACATTTTACTGAGCTAATGAGCTTCCAGTTCCACCTGGGTTTACAATTTATATATTCCAAAATCCTATTTGACTATATGTTAATATAGTAGAGATTTATGTTTCCTTTTCCAGTAGATTCTGGCATAATACCAGAGCAAAGTAACAGATTAAAAATAGGAAACTAAATTGTACTGTATTGTTCATCTATTGTATTGTATTGTTCATCCATTGCAGGATGAAAGATTATTTGCACACGGTAAGGTAACTTGCACTTTTTGCTTTCACCAGAAGCAGCTGAAACCTGTAGCTAACTTATAGGCAGGATGATTTATAATACATTGTAGTGCCAGCCTGTCAGCTGACCCCTGTAGAAATTGTTTATCTATACCTGAGGTCTGGCACCTCTTCTCCCACTTTGTCTCACCTCAAAACGCTCCAAGACCACATTTTTCATGCTCTCCTGCTTTTGCTGCTGCTGACAGGAACAAAAGCTGCAGTGCCAGCCAGTTCTTGTACATTTAGGTTTCAGAAGACGTTGTGCTAATTCCTATAAGGTGCTGACTTACAAATGCAGAGTAGAAATCTTGTATGTTGGTAATCCTAGCTAGTTATCCTGAAATAAGTCTCTGGTGGTACACATTTATTTAAGGATTCCCCTCATGTGTTATTTGTCTGTTGTACTTGTCTTTGGGCTTCAGCTTCAGGAGCACTCAGGAGGTGAGGAAATGGCTTCACTGGGGCAACATGAGAGCCCAAAGGCACAGACTCTGTTGAGGAGAACATGGGGCTACATCCCTCAGTGGGGATGTAGCACATGTTGAAGGGAATGGTCCTCAAGTCTCTTGGGGGAAAGAGAATGTTTCTCCCTACAAGCTCCCAAAGCATGGCAAAAGTTCTGAGAAAACCCTTTTTTCCTAATAAACCCCCTCTGTAGCTGTGTAGCTGCCTCACTCCAGGCATAATTTTGGTTTCTCACTCTTCTCAAGAACCTGTGGAAGCCCAGATTTCCCTGCTGAAGCAAGACCCCCAAAAGAAAGCACTAAAAACACCCTTAGTAATTTGTACATCCATTCCTTGACATTTTTCAGTCATCCCATCCATCACTGTTTCTCCATTTTGCCTGGCAAGTGCAATAGGGATCTGACTACAATATCATTGTTGATCACAGCCAAATAAAGAATACATGGGCACTTTTAATTATATGGTTCCAAAATTACTTTTATGCTATGATATGTCCTTTGCATTTCAAAGCATCCATATTTTAAGTAAAATTAAGCACATGCTTCCAAGGCTTTCGCCAAGGGCATTTCTCTAAGCCATTTACAGGCAGTTGCAGCTTTGACTGCAGATAAACATTTTTAACCAAGCCAATGAGTTACATTAGTCACTTAGCTCAGTGCTGCTCTTCCTCTGGCTCCTATTTTTGTGTTGGATCAACACTGAGTGCCACAAGACAAAAGGAAGATAATCAGGTTGTTGTTTTGCATTACTTGGCCTACATGATAATGCCATTCAAGCGCATTTAGGAAAATATTTTTGTTTAGATGCATTACAAATCAAAATAAAATAAATGAGTGCTTACTTCCAAGCTTCATAAATCACTTTTGTCTCCACAGGCTTTTTTTTTCTTTCTTTCTTTTTTTTTTTTCTTTTTTCTGTTTAGGAGGTAGATAATGTCTATTTTGGAGGGCCCTTGTGGACAAAAGCACTTCCTGACTCAGACTCAAAAAAAAAAAAAAACAAAACCCTGCCAGTGACCTGAAAATTTAATACCCTGAGCTTTCCCTTCAGACACAAAATAATGAGTATGAGGGAACGCCTCCAAGTCCTCAAATTTTCATGTGGTTTACCAGAAAGCCATAAACTGTCTTGGTCAGAACTGGTCCTAAACTCACTGACAGTTGGCAACTTCTAGAAAGTTCAGAGTGAGTTAAATTTCAGGCTCTGTTATGAAACTCTGTTCCTAAAAAAGCAAAAATGAGAATCCACAGAGCCTTAAGTTCATTTTGTATCAGACTGAATTAAAGCATCTCAGTAATTAAAGACATGAAAGTTGTAATCACTAATGACAAGCATCCACAGATCAGCGTGGGGGTGGCACTGGTGCCACCTACCTGTCTTTCCCCAGCAGATCAGCCTGGGACAAAAAACATGCAGTTTGGTGACCTGGATGCTAATTCCCCCACAGATTCCTCACGGGAAGCTAATGCATTATTAGCATATATGCAAACACTGGAGGGATTTTCGTGCTCGCCGTTTCCGCCTGCCTCCAGCTCAGCCTGTCTATGCCACCTCAGGCATAAGCAGATATTCCAGGGCACAGTTCTGCAGTATCTGTTGATGCTTTAAACACAGCCACCTCTGTAATTAAAAGCTTATTAAAGATTATGCACATGTTATTTTTAATCATCTTAAGAAATTTGCCTTCAGGTTTACCTCCCTGGACAGCTACTCAGTAGTGACACAGGACTGCCCAAAACACGCCCATTACAGCCACAGCTGCTTCTACACAAATTCTGTTGCCTTTGGAAATCGTTGCTACTTCTGAAATACTCTGGGATATTTCAACCACCTGCATTTCACTGCACTGGTACAGTACTTGGCAGTGAAGGGGGTTCCCCCTTTTCTAGAACTGGAAATGTGAATTGTCTTATCACAAAAGAGCAAACTCCAGCTCAATGCACAGGTTGCTCATTTTAAATTTTTTTCTTAGGCTTTATTTAACTCTCAATTAACTAATTAATTTGCTGCACACCGAGAATTAGACCAGGACTCTTTAACTGGCACCCAACAGAGGCAACACGTGGCTGCACAGGGCGGGTTGCAGTGTGATGGGATGAGCTGGCTGAAGTCGATACAGCTGGAGCACCAGTAACTCCTCCTGATGTAAACCTGCTTGGGCCACCTTGAGTAGCCAGCAGAGGGGAGAACATTAAACCAATTTCATCCAATCCTGAGTCCAATTCCTCATTGGAAGCTGGAAATCGTGTCACTTTTAGAAGACGAATTCTAAGCGTTGTTTCTGGCGTTTTAAGTCTCCTGTTTCTGATGAAAACTAACCAAAAATACCTTCAGGGCTGCCACGGGATTGATTCTAAAGAAAACATAATTTTCATATCCAAGAAATATCCTCAGTAGGGATCCCATGAGGTGGCTGTGTTTGCAAAGTCTCCAAGGCAGTAACACGAGTTTCAGAAGTCAGACTCTGACAGTCCCAGGAAGAGGAAGGAAAATGTCATTCTATTAACAGTTTACAAAGCACTACAATTTTTATGGTATTTTTAATTTGTTTTATATCTTTAGTGTCAAAACTAGCACCCTCACACACTGTACATTAGGTGTTTTATCACCATTTTCGGTCGAATAAACTTTAATTAGGTTGACTTTTTTTAAAAAGGTACTTGACATTTTCCAATCTCCAAAGGGGTTTTTGCCTGCAACCCCTCTGCTCCTCTTCTGGAAAGACCCATAAGCCTTCTGCTGCTCACCTCTTTAATCCTACCAACTGTAACAAACTAGGGGATGGAAGGAGAATGAATATTTATTTGTTTACTCTTAAAATGTCTTAACATCACCCACTGCTTTAAGTTGGGGGGGCAGGCTGTGAAGTTTTACTTACACAACCAGCTTTGATATTTCTATTAGAATGAAAAGTTTGATTTTTACAGAATAAAATGCTGAATAATGTGACCCCAAAAATTTTCCTTATCTTTTGACCTCAAAGAAGGATAAAATATAATGTAAACATAAGTATGAAGAGAAAATCACATGGGGGACAAACAATTTATTTTGAGCATAGATTCTAATCTAATCAGAATTTAAGATATGAGTGGTCTGTAAACTTTAAATTTTTGAAATTTAGCAGTGAGAAGCACATGTGGGATCACTAATGAAATAAATGCTTGTCAGTTTACCCTGGGCTTTTATCTGTTTAAGACTAGCACATGAAACAATATCAAACCTTGCAGCTAAATCATATTAAGTTTTTTAGATTCAAGTCAAATTCTGTTGCATTTAATTTCCATTTACAAGACTGTATATTCTTTCTCAAATTTTCTTCATTTGTTACTTGGGAGTTTTTTACCCAGGATTGGTTAAATCATTCTTAAATGTGATCTGGAACTATTCTGAAATAGTAACATCTTTTAAAGTGTTCACTTGGTTACCAAAACCAGCTGTTACTGACCATCAACTTTACTCCACAATCTGAATCTTTATCTCATTATTAGCATGGGAAATTTGACCCCAGTTCAACACAAAAAGCTTGCAGAAGGATATGGTTGTGCAAAGCATGAGTACTTAAAGATCCATTTCTACTTTAGGGGAAAAGAAACATTTCAGTTTTAAGAGTAAGATCAGTGCAAAACATACAGGTGCTCTAAAAATATTTTTCATTGAAGTCTATCTAAAACTTTTACATACTCTTTTTAAATATCTTTGAATCTAGACAAGTTGAGAAATGCTGCTTATTCTTTGGACCTTCAGGGCCCTCAGATGAGCCAAACCAGCATTTTTTCTTTCAAATGTTCCTTGGAACAGCACACGTGGTAGAACCCAGAGGGATAGTACTTGCTCACATACATATTGTTGCATATTTGTTTTAATTTTTTATGTTTTTTTGGCACACGCCCTGTCAGGGGAAGGCAGCCAGACCACACGCTGACTCTCTGACTGGTTCATGGCGTTAGCTATGCTGTTTCATACCACAGGCAACAACCCTGCTTCTGAAAAGGTTTCCATCCACAGAGAAGATGGTCTGGCTGTAAAATGCTACAGCTCCTGCTAGAAAATGTAGAGAAGTGTATCAATTAAGTACTTTTATATTGTCAATTTATAGGGAATCTTATATTGTGACATCTGGGTAAAAAAATGTTGAAAGGATGGAGGAAGAAAGAAAAAGAATGAGAGAAGGAAAGGGGGAAGGAAGGAAGGAAGGAAGGAAGGGAGGCAGGAAAGGAGGAAGGAAGGAAAGAAAGAGCGAACG
>VZRR01004099.1:304324-316052 GCA_013398015.1 Oreocharis arfaki | reverse complement strand
TGAAGGAAGGAATGAAGGAAGGAAGGAAGGAAGGAAGGAAGGAAGGAAGGAAGGAAGGAAGGATCTGTTGCCACATAAGAGGGAAGTCTCATAGCAATTGCTACCGTATGAACTCATGAGCTGAAGGAGGAGTTTTCATTTCTGAGTATTTTTTACTTAGAAACAACATAAAGCCAACACAGGCAAGACTCAGCTCCACATCACTTTGATATGACCTCTATTTTTCAAGCTCATTTAGCCTTCTGAAAGGCTACATCCAAAATTTGCATTGCAGAAAATGTAAATAACTCAAAACATCAAGGAAACAGCTTTTCTGTCTCAAAGTAACATCTGATGAAGCAACTTTATTTTACTCATGAACTGGCAAACCTAATTAAAGGATTCAGGATGTTATAGTGACAGATTTGGACACTAATACATATCTGTGAAACAGGCTGGCTTCAAAGTATATCAGAGAAGCTTCTATTTATAAATATTTAACTGAAGCATTGATACAAAAATGAGAAAATCTCCTTCAGTTTATTCCCTAAGGAATTTCTTTGGAACAAAACTACTCATTGAAACTAGCAACTTCTAATTCTCACAGATATGGGGGGATTTAATATAAGCATTTGTTTTAAAAAAAGCTTCTGCAAATTTCCAGTTTAGCAACATGACACAACATTTGAGTCATGGAATCGCAGAATGGTTTGGGTTGGAAGGGACCCTGAAGATATCTTGCCCCAAGCCCCCTGCAAAAGGCAGGGCCACCAGTTTCCTCAAAGGTGTCCAGTCCTTCCCAGAGCTTGTGGCTACACCTTCAGATCTGCCCCATGGCTGTGCTGGACTTCAAGGTGTCCTTTTCCAGCTGTGTAAGAAACATTCTCAGAAGCCAGGAGTGCATGGAAGGATCCAGCTTTGTCACTCCCTGCTCACACAAACACTGCATTTATCTTTTCAGCTGCAGGTGCAAGTGATATATGCAACCCTTACCCATATGTAACCCTTACACCTCTCTCTAAAGGCCTGTCTCAGGTCCCTTCCCACCCTGGGAGATCTCCAGGGGACACCTCAGCCAGAGGACAGGTCAATCTCAGCAGCTGCTCCTTAAGGGGCTGAAGGCCCTGGTGGCTCATGGGAATTACCCCTTCTCCTTAGACACCTCCCCATCCACCCGCCCCTCTGGCTGACAGACCTCACTGCCCCACCAGCACATCTGCAGAACCAAGATCTTCTCTCTTCCCTTGCCTGCGCTGCCTTGTGCTCGTTCTCCATTTTCATAGCCACACTTAATTATAGAAAGAGTGCCTGATCTTCTTTTAACCAACAAAACCTTCATCCAAATGACTGTTGCAGTACTGTGTGTCTGTTAGGTCACTAATTACTAAAATGTTTCTGGACCAGAAACCTAAAGTGAGTCTCAGAGCAGTTAAATAAAATTTAGAAGCTGGCATTAAATTGACACAATCATTGGCAGGCTACTAATCTTAACTGTCCAAGAGCCACCTACTGAAATGGGATTAAGGAGAAGAAGATCAGTGGGAGTTCCTATCATCACACTAAATCACAAAGCCACCCAGCACTCTGTGTGTATTTAATGTGCTTGAACATTCAAGGCACCTTCCGGCCGTGGCAGAGACCATCTGAGCTTGCTCTCCTTGTAGTCACTAGCAGCACAATCATATGATTTCAAAACAGTTTTGAAATCAAGTAACAGAGAGTACAAGCCCATGGTCAGGTGTGATCCCATGCCAGCATCTGAGAGAGTCACCACACATCAGGTCGGACAGTGGAACTCTCTGTGTGCTCCCACTCAGATCTGATTAACTGAGTCCACCTGAGTGCAAAGATGTCTCTGTGCAGGATGTCCCCATTCCCAGCAAGGCCCTGTGAGGCTGCTGCACCATGGAAAGAGCACCTGCACTGCAGCCCCTCAAAGGAAACCCAAGAAAAACTACTACTACTACTACATGCTTCCACTTCCCTTGAAAACATGAACTGCTTCTGAGCATGTGCACAGTGAAACTGTTTTTGCTCTGGTTATTGGTAGTTATTTATCAATTACACTCAGGATCTGCAGCAGATTTCAACAATTACTCCGGTTTTGCTATATGATTCCATCCACATTTCATCAGCACGCTGCTACAGCATGCATTATACATGCTGTATATTCCTCCAGCATGTTCGGCGTTCTATAAAGAAATGATGTATCCAAGAAGCCCTAGAGTCAGCCTCAACAACGTTGTACAATCAAGATTCCTCATATGATCATTTGATGCATGTTGATTGCACTCAACACCACCAGCTTCCATCTCATCAGAGAACTTGGATCATATCTTGCCTTCAGGAAAGAAGAGCAAAAAGTCTTTGTAAGTCACCACTAAATATAAAGCTACATTATTAAGAAACATAACTCAAACTCCTTCAGCAGAGCCAGACAGATTTCCCAGCTCTGTGACATTTCTCACGGAATGACAAGAAAATCAATCAAATGTGGTTGGACAGGGAAGATTTTCATTAGCTCTTCTGTATCCATCCTCTGTTCTTCACACTGCAATGAAGATTATAACTACATCAGTTCATTGCTTTGACAATGCAAAGTAAATTAAATATTCCTCATAGCAATAATCTTTATTTACAGAATAGATTTCCTCCAAATTTTAGATCCTTCTATCTCTTTAGGAAAGGTGAATACAAATATGTCCTGACTGAAAGAAAAAAAAACAAAAATCCCAAAAACCCAAACACAACAACAGCTTTATTCTGCACCTTGCCCAAGAGCCTACAGCTGACCCACTGAGAATTCGAGAGTCACCTACCAAATGACTCTGTCCTCTTAAAAATCAAGTGGACTTCTGCCACTTAGTCTTAAAAAGGAAGAAGACTGGTACTTTTCCTCTTGAATATTGTATTTCAGCTGGGTATTGAAAAGGGATAGGAACCCTCAAGGTCTCATCCCTTCTAACACCAGGCCCTCAGCAGCCTTGTGCAAGATATTTAAGTTTCCTTTGCCTCAATGTCCATCAAAGAAGGGAATTAATAGCACTTAATTATTCATCGTGTTGGCATGTGGCAAGACGATGAATGTGTTTTTTGAAAACGTAAATTGTCACTTATGGGAACTTCTAAGTATCACAGACCTGACTCAGAAAAACACATGCAAGGAAATGTCTGAAAAGAACTTTTGATTAAATAATGATTGTGGGATTAGATCTGTTAATAAAAAGATAAAACCCGTCTATTATCTAGCTTTTGTAGCCAGGAATAGTCTCCATAAATCATAATGAATAAAGTAGTCACATAAAATAATACTGAATTCAGAAGGGTTATCAGTGTCATTTTAGTATTACCTCTTGCTATCTTCATTATCTTAGAAACTTTTTATCATCTGTTTTTTAAGTGTCATTTTGGGAAAACACTGAGAATCAGAAATTAAGTATTTTCAAGTAAGGCCCCTTATTGAACACAGTTGCAATATTTTACCTTTTTTTCCTCCCCTTTTCCTCTGAAAGATTCATCAGCTCAACTCATTACCCCTACCTTTTGATCTGCATGAGAGTTCTCCACAGGCAGTAGGATGAAAAATACAATAAAAAGAGATAAAGTCACCACAAAACAAGGTAACTTCCCTTGGGTTTTGATCCCTCAAAACACAAATTCTTCCAGCTCTTCCAGGCTGCCTCGTGTTAGATGGCAGAGGATATTATTGACAACTCTGCTGTGATTCATAGTGCTTTTAATTTTCTCCTTTTTCGTAGAATCATGGAGTAGTTCGAGTTGTTAGGGACCTTTAAAGGTTATCTAGTCCAACCACTCAGCAGTGAGCAGGGACGTCTTCCACTAGATCAGGTTGTTCAGGACCCCATCCAGTCTGATCTCCAGTTTTTCCAGGGATGGGCATTCTACCACCTCTCTGAGCAACCTGGTCCAGTGTTTCACCACTGCCATTGTAAAACATATCCTCATATCTAGTTTAAATCTACCCTCTTTGAATTTCAGTTACCCCTTTCCTTACCCCAACAGGCCCAGCTAAAAAGTCTGTCCCCATCTTTCTCATAAGAGGAGAAAGTGTTGCCCTTTAAGTGCTGCAAGGCTGCTCTAAGGCCTCCCTGGACACTGTACAGCACCTTGGCTCCAGCTTGCAAACTCCCAGCCACCTCTGCTGCTGATGGCATCTGGCCACTGGCTGGCAGACAAGAGCTTTGATGCTCCCACAAATACTTTTGGCATAAAATCATGTATTTGGCATCTTTAGCCTTAGGGGTAGAGGATGATCAATTCCAGCCTGGATATTTTCTTGGAAACTAAAATTATCAAAGATATTGAAAAGGGGAAAAAAAAAAAAAAAGCTGTTTGTGTGGTATGCAGTGAATTGATTCTCTGCAGAACTGAGTTCACTAACAAAACAAATATCTAGGGAGTAATTTCTTATCCATTAAGATGGCTTATAATTGATTAATGATGTATACAGTCTCAACGTTTTCCTTTTACTGAATATTTTCATATTACAATGCCAAGAAACATTTTTTTAAGTATTTAGCAGATTTGGCAGAAATAGATTTGGTCCATCTGATATCAACTCTCATCTGCTATGCTTTACTCTGTGTCAGAGGGAACAGTCATTACAGTTCAAGGATATCATCTCTCTCAGACAGACAGCCAAGAGAACCTACAGCTTATATCAAAAAACTGCCCTCCAGCCCTTACATATTTACAATTTGCATTTATCTTTTTAAGCTTTCAATAAGCAATTTCCCTGAGATATTTCCTCTAAGATGTTTTATTGTTTGTTTACAGTAATTTAGCTACTTTATCAACCACTTAGATGATATATTTACTCAGCTACTTCATCTGGAACATGCTTCCTTTTATGTCTCATGATCTACATTGCACTTTCTACAGCAGAATTGTAGCTGTTCAATAATTTAAACTTTGATATTATGAGACTTTGTCAAACATTCATAGCACTAATCTGGAGAACTCTTACATTATCACACACTACTCTATACAGCCTCTACCTGCAAGTATTCAACATTTTAATTTTAAAAGTTAAGCTATAAATGCTGATTGTGTAAATGTGCATGATCAATCACACAAGTCATCATTCAAAGCAGTTATTAAATAGAAACGAAAATTTGTGTCAAACTGTAATGTTAGTAGTTTCATTTCTATGCTCTAAATGCAGAAATCATTAAAGACTGATCTTTGGGCTTTCAGATACTTTACTGCCTGCTTTCTCTGCAGTAACAACATAGAAGAAATACTGAAAAATAATGAGCACACTGCATCCCTTCTCAAAAAATAATTGACCTAAGCAAGAAGGCAGCTTGAGAATTGTTAGTGTTTTAAAAAATACTGAACCATAAAAAATAAAATTCTTCCCAAAACCCACTGTACCCATTGCAGGCACTTTTCCAAAATCTTGCAGTACACTTTTTCTGCAGTGTGTGCAGCATTCATCACATGAGAGTACACAGCATTTTTTTGATTACAGCTTGAAAATGAAACATAAAAATCTTGACAATCAGTTATTATTTCTTTTTCATTCAAACTCATTTTTAATTAGTTCCATGGCATCTGACCCATGCCAGCTTCCTTGTGTAGGGCTAGAGTGCTCAGAAGGTGACACACGCAGGATATACATTTAGAAATCTTTCTCAACCTGAGAAGTAAGTTCTTCGAAATCCTGCAATGATGATTCTTTTTCTTTATCAAAATTTGGTGCTAAATGATTTAGATCTGAACCTATAAAAATATGTTTCAGGAGGAAAGAGGACAGACTGCTTGAAACTTTAAAGCTTTTTCAACTACGCCATGTAAAAATGCAAACCAGTTTAATTACAGAAATCTTCTTAGGTATAGTGACCCAAATTCTCTCTTGGCCCATCTCTCTTGCAGCATCAGGAGAGTTACTTCAGCAAGCAACTTTATGCACAACACTCATTCTGAACACTGCCTGAGACTATAAATGCATTTATTTTATGCAGCTCAATCCAGCACAAAAACGACAGAGCTGTGCTGGCAACACAAAGTCTGGTAGAGAATGAGCCTCTCGCTTCCATGTGTCTGCAGCTCAATCCAAATAAAACTTGCCTGTCTCAGGATTGATACAGTGACCCTGCAGAATTTCAAGCCAACATGTATGACAAGAAATAACTTAAAAATCAGAAATTCTGACACAATGTAAGTTTAGTTATAACTCATGAAATAAATCTCTTTCACAGCATAACCACCAACTCAATGACTTGGTATTTAAGTACTGGATGTGGGAAAGCACAACTGCCCACCAATAACCAAGGGGCCAATGGTCATCTAAAATCCTTTTTCTTCATTCTTTAAGAGTCCTCAAACATGAACAGTGCTTAGTGTTATAATTCTGATGATGCTGGTAAAGTTATTTGAATCTATAAAATACCAGTAAAGATATCTCAAAAAATAGCTTCACACGACCTCAGCTTCTTGATGGGTTTCACCAGTAAAGGTGACCTCTCTTGGGATGCAATTAATGTCACGAGAGACTTCTAAATCCCTGAGGGGAAAGAGGCATCCAGAGAGTTTGGGATATGTTTATAGAGGCACAAATACTATGAAAATAGAAAACCACCAATCTTTGCTTAATTATTTTATGGATTTGTTCAGCGAGCATTTGTTTGCCCTCTGCAAATATTTGCATAATCAAGTTTCAGAAACATTAATGTTCCCAGAAAACACATTACAGCTGTTGAATTATAAAACTGAGATTTTTCAAACTTCAGACTAAATCTATACAGGAAATATGTACTCGTGGATGTCAGTTGAGGTTTTGCTGTAGGCAAATGTAGGGAATTCACAGATTAAAATTCATCACTAGGAAAGAGAGCCATGGGTAGTATATTTTGAGTCTTTAAACAGACAAATCCTTGGTTGTATTGACTCCCAGCAGTCAGATAATATTGTGTGAAAAATTAATTTAAAAGTATGAGCACAGTCCTGTCACCTCAGAAAGCAAAAATCATCCCAAGCCTTAGAGGTGCCCACCTGAGTACGTTATATATGATGTGCCATCAACAGATGTGTCTCCTGAGGCCATCAGAGTGGCTCTGAGGCATTAACTTTTCTCCCTCTTCTTCTTCTCTTTCAGTCGTTCTCTGCCATCCATATTCTTTTTGCCTAGCTTCCCCCCAAAATTACTGCTGTGCCAGAGCAACACAGGGACTAAGGCAGAGCCAGCTCTCTCCAGGCTGCCCAGTGACTGGCACCATCTCTTTTTCTGCCACAGTGGTGCACTTGCTCATGATTCTCCAGGCTAACAACCCACAAGGACTCACACCCAGAAGAAAACAGAAAACCACAAAGGAGAAGCGAGTGAGAGGCCTCAGCTCCCCTCACCGCAGTGCTGAGGTCACCCTGACCTTCGGGCAGCCGGGTCAACCCGCTAAGCCATGGAAACCTCCCCTCCACCCCCTAAGAGAAACAGTTAACTGAAAAAGCCAGCTTTAATTCCACGGAAAAGCTCAGCAGAAACAGTTGCAGAATCTCTGCCTGGATGAACAGTTACCGCCAGAGGTAACAGAACTTGTGAGTCTCCACCAAACTCCAATTTTCCAGTTTTTAGCTCCAGCAAAAAGACATTGTGTNTCTCCAGAAAAAAAGACATTATGACAAAAAAAAAAAAAAAAAAAAAAAAAAAAAAAAAAAAAAAAAAGATCAACTAAGAAATTATTGTTATGCAAAAATTAGAGCAAGAAAAGCTTTAGTCAATCATTCCAGCACTGCTAGAATGGTTTTTTGGGTTTGGATTAGCAGAAGAGGCAAGGAAAGGATCCTTACAAGCAAGAAAAAACTTATACATCCCACAAGGAGGAAATGCAGAAGCACAGCAATTTCCTTCCAACCTCTTGGAGGAGCAAGGCTAGGACAGAGCTTGAATAAACACACTATTGTGCTGCTCAGTGCCACACACACACACAGGATTTGCTTGTACAGGTAAAATGTGAGTGATGGGAAAGCTCAAAAGCTTGGAGGGGTTCATTCCTTTCAGTGCTCAGGAGCTGCACTAATGATCTCAGAACATGTTCAAACTTATTTATAGTGACAATGGGCAAACAGGTTAAGAGGAAAAGAAAAATTCTTCTCCCTTCTCTAGATTTATCCAAAAAGCCAAAGTAAGCCCTGAGTCTTCCTGATGTGCAGTGGGACCAGCCTTAGTCCAGGTTCTAAGATGCCAGGCTGTGTGTGTTCACAAAGCACCAAGTCTTGTGCCTGCTCCCCTCCTCTAATCAAAAAGAAGAAATACAGGAAAACAGAGGCAGGTTTTGGCTATCAGTTAACAGGCACAAGGAATTATAAAAGCTATTTTTTAACATGATGGTCATGTCTGCAGGTCATCTCTGCAGCAAATATGAGCAGGAACGTTTGTGGCATTAATCCCACACTGGCAGACTGATGCGGCTTTCAAGATGAGTAAGGGTTTAATGCTCTGAAGGGAAGGGAAAAAAAGACTTCTTTTAGATAAATTGCTTAATTGGAAAGTCAGGAACTCTCCTGCCTAAGCAATTGATTTTACAAAAGAAAAATAGTTTATTTCAAAATGTAAGCCTGCTATTCATCTGTAATACCCAGGGAAAAACCAAGCCAAGGGATAGACTCTTGCCTTTACACTGCTGAAACCACAGTTTTGATAACATTAATAAGGCTAATAAACAAATATTGTAATAAATATTCTTCACTCCTTGACTGTTGTTGTGAAGAGCAAACCCAGAGACAGAGACACCGTTTCAGATCTCTGACAGATCGTTTACCCAGGCGGCAGGGGCTGAGGAAATGGGGTCCCCGGAGGGACACTCAGCCCTCACCACTGGCATCAAGAGATCAGCTCCCCTTAAGCTTAATGGACCTTGGTGCATTGACTCACACAGTGCTGCAGATCTCGGGGAAAAGCTCCAGCACCATCCCCCGCCCCGGAGAGACTCCTCCACCTTCTGCAGGAGCATGAACGGAGCATTCACAGTCACCAGTGCGACCACCAGGCACAGCCATCGGCCCCAGCTTCCTCCCTCCCTCTCCCCGTGAAAAACCTTCAGCAGGTCTCGGGTTTGTCAGCACAGAAAATGTTTGCATCTCACTCATCCATGGGGTGTGAAAACTCTCTCCCTCTGCACCTACAGAGGTTTCTCTCCGAGGAATAGCTGCAGGACACGCTGCCAGCCAGGGACTTCCCCTGGGCAAAGCAGCACTGGTGAAAAGGACATTTAGGACGGGATCAGGCACGGTGCTTGCCTGGCAGCAGGAGGAACACGAGTGCCCCCTTAAAGAACAGCCACCTTTGAAGACAGAGTTCATCTTTTTAATGATACAAACTTAAAAGCAAGTTTGATATTAAGCACTAGCATGTTGCAACTTCCTCAAGCTGCAGGAAAATAAAACAACCTAAGTGTTACCCTTTAACATAATAGCATCAATTTTTCTGTGCTTAGTTACTTGCTAAGCACCCCTGATGTTTAGTACTGTAAATTACAGAAGCTTGCCCACTTCTGTTACATGAATAGCTTTAATTTTGATTCCACCACCATTGTGCTAACATGACAATTCTTAGAAATCCTTGTGCAGAAATGTCACTGAATGACTATACCCGACATCTTTTATTTACAGAAGTAGCTCAGGTTATACAAGAAGTAATAGGTTTATTTACTACTAAAATATTCATTTTTTATGAGCTACATCAATTAAAACATTACAGAAGTTTAAAACAATTTACAATTTTTAAAAAGAATTTAACACATGTACTGTTATTGCCTCTCATAGTGATAAACTATTATTGCACAGGTAACTAAATTTTGACAAAGATTACCAAAATACTATCCTTGTATGCTCCCCAAACCTTCTTTTTAAAGAGGAAACACCTGCATAATTATTATCACAACTTTCCCAACAAACTCATGGTTTTGGCGCTTTTTTTGTTACTTTTTCTATGTAACTACACAAATCAGTGGACTTAATCATAACTAACTCTGTGTATATATTTTTCTAGGTTTCTTCCCCACATTGCCTAACTCTTCCAAATATATACATATATATACATGGGGATCTTTTTCCCAGCATGAAGCCTGCAGACACCGTGCTCCCTTGCTCCTAGGGGTTCCACAGTAAGATAACTTTGCAAACCTCATCTTTGTCACTTCTCCAAAAAAGTACATTGTCTCTGTCTCTTGGTTTCTCTTCAGGCTGTGACTTTCTGCAATAACTTCTCTGTGACAGTTCAGATCTAGCAATGTAATCTCATCCAACAGCCAATATCCCAAGTAACATCTTCCTAGCTGAAGCTAAAATACAATACCCCACTCTGATCTTTCCTGACTTGCCAGCCGCCGTTAGCAGCCAGTCGCGCTCAGATTCCGTCTCCCTGAAACTCCCTTGTCTCTGCCTCCTCCTGCCAAGCTGCCGCCACTGCCTCAAGGTGTCCTTCAGATATCTTCTCTATTTCCTTCTCAGCTTTCTGCAGAACTTCCCCAGGGCTCGCCCTCCACATCCTTTTCCCTTGGTAAGGTCACACACAAACTCAAACTGAACAGCCGTCTCCGTCTCTCCAGCTCCGTTCGCCTCCTTTTCAAAATTTGGATTATTTTTCTGGTGTATCCTCAGGGAAGAGGTCAGCAGCTCAAGGCCAGGATAAGTATCACTAAGCTGTAAACATCTTTGGACATTATCCTGCTTCCCCAGAGGCTGCAGCATCCTCCCTCCCTCTGGCACTCCTGATGTGGGCACGAGACCCACAGCACATGCCCACCACTCAGCTTGGGCACCGGAGCTCCCTTTGCCAACAGCACAGAGAAATTAACATTTTAAAGCATAAGTCACTCTAACTATTTCACTGGTTAAATTTCAAATGAAATAAATCACACTCTCATCTGCAGCAGTTGCATTAGTTCCCAGCTCAGGACTGTGGAGAGTCTTTAATTAAGCTGATGACTGATTCTAGGTGTTCCTTCCCTCGGGTCCCTCGGGTTGGCGTATATTGCTGTGAATCACTCTTAGCTCCATTCACAGTGTAACGAACCTGCCTGTCTCATTCTCTCTCTTTGAAACAAAAAGCCCCCATGATGATTCTGCCACATCAGGTGCCTCATTTTTAAGAATCATAGAAGTTAATTTTGCTTTGCTTCTGGCACATGCTGCCAGTAACATTGGGTGTTGTCAGCACATGAGAAGTCAAAGTCACTGATCCAAAAACCTGTCAAATGATTAACACAGCACAAACCTGGATTTTGCATAACTTAGCATTTATAATTCAATTTGAGGACCTCAGATAAAAATCTTTAAACAAGAGAGGTCCTAAGCAAATTCCAACACAATGCTCAGGTGTTAGATTGCACGCCAGTCTTACTATTCTAAGTTTAAGAATGAAATACTGAACAAAGTAAGTACAAAATTTTCTTAACACATGGTTAGTAAACAGTTTTGGATTAAAGAATGAGAAAGATTAAATTCCTCATGATGTGGTATCTGTTCAGGAAAGTGTTACATAACACTCACAGACCCAAAGTGGCTTCAAAGAGAATCAAATTTAATGCCCTATTTCTTCAAGTAATGACGGGCAGTAGGGAAAAATTTTATATGATTACAATCCAGGAAAGTACTAACACTTTATTAATTATAATTTACCACCATGTTCATGTATCTTTGTGTTTATTAGTTTTAAAGTGACTTCCTTTTAAATTCCTATGCTCAAGATTACACTGAAAGCCATGAATTGCGTATGTATTAGAATGGG
>VZRR01004099.1:241910-298897 GCA_013398015.1 Oreocharis arfaki | reverse complement strand
GGACGCCGCGACAGCTCCGCCCGGCGGGGCCGCCCGCCCGCTCCGCCCCGCCCGGCACCGGCACCGCCCTGCCCGACCGGCTCTGGACCGGCACCGAGCCGGGACCGAACTGGGACCGAGCGGAGCCACGGGCGGGGACGGGTGGAGCCCAGCCGGTCGCGCCGCCCTCGCCCCCGGGGCCGGGGAGCTGAAAGAGATCAGCCCCGCTCTGTGAAAGCCGAGCCCCGCAGTGCTCTCAGCCGAAATGAGTAAGACTGCAGCAGAAAGTTTATGCTGGCTGCTTTGTCCTTCGTGCTCCACGGGTTTTTTTCCCTTTCTGCCTTCCCCGTTCCCTCCTGCCCGGGGAGGAGGTTCTAAAGCCTCTTTCCTCGGGTCTAAAGCGGCTCCAGCCCACTGCGGTACCGGGATACGGGCGTGCTTATGTAACACAGGTACGAGGCACAAATAGCAGCCTCACGTCCCCCGCCAGCGCACGCGGGGTTTCTGCAATCACCGCGCTTCGTTAAGTTCCACACCAACTCCACACTTCCCCGTGGAGCAGAAGAAATGCACCTCTAATTAGACCTTCACCCAAATAACTTTCAGTGGGGTTGGTTGTGGTACGGGCTGAGAATCTGTACCCTCCACACCCTGAGCAGGACTTGCCAGAAACACACGAATTCTCTTTCTGAGGGGCCAGCCCAGAGCTGGTGCCAAAGTCAGGATTTGGGGATGGAAATTGGTAAGCTCTGTGAGCAGATTGTGATACCTCAGGCTGATAATGAACAAGCAATATTTTGTATATACATAACAGCCTTAAACGACTCTTACTTTAGAGAAACCTCCCAATACAAGACAGTGTGCCACACAACAAGGCATAGTTGGGGTGTCTTCGAGGTGTGCATGAAACTGCAGCCAGGGTAGGTAAAGTTGGTTCAAGAGGAGGCAAAGAAGAAAAAGGACAGACTACAGCCATAAGCCATGGCACAAGTCTCCTAAAGAAACTGCTGATTTGGAATCTCTCACTGCATGAGATTCCAGCTTCAGGCATCTCTGAAGCATCTGCTCTTTCAAGAGGGAGGCTGTTGAGCAGTATTTGCTACCGTATCAAAAGTTATACTCCCAGTGCAGGAAGTTATTGCTCAAAAATAAAATGACTTTTAAAAATTCAGGCCCCAGGTTGAGCTCGTTTGATGGTTCAGTTTCATTTTCCTCACTGCTCCCACCCCCTCTTTTTTTTTTAAAGTAATTTGAAGAAATCGTACAAAGCATGTGCCCAAAAAGTAGTGATGCAAGAAAACAAAAGTTTTGCTAAAGACTTCAGGCTGTGCTTTGCTGTTCGAAGGTCCATCCCACTCTGTAAAGAAGGCGGAGAGCTAACACATCCTTCCAGGGGCCTATGGGGGCCTTCAGCTGTGCTTGTAAATCTCATAGTGACTTCAGACATCTGCCAGAGTTCTTTTAAATGGGGTTCATGCTCAGAAGATTTTAATTCCCTTTGAATCATCTCAAACACAATATTCCAAAGTCAAATTTCATTTTGCACACCTTAACTCCGACACAAAGGCAGGTGCTGCTGGAGTTGGAGCTGGTGAGGAAAAGACTGATCTGTTCAGTCTGCAGAAAGCTGCTGAGGCAGCCTTGTATGGGAAACCAGCCCTAGGTACAGAGATCCCCTCCAGAGAGGGGAGGGCAGTCAGTATTTATTCCAGTGATACTGAGAAAAATGCCATTTCCAAAGGAAGCCAAATGCAAAGCAAAGGCACAGCAAGAGGGTCCCTCCTGGCCCCGACACGATCATCTCCGGGCACCACAAGCGAGGCATCCAGGCTGGCCTCTAGCCTGCAGGACTGCTCACATTAGCCTCCTTCACCTTAGCAGATTTATTGGATTTCGAGCAATAAAAACCACATTTAGCAAGCATATCAGGGGCTCAGCAGTGCTCTTTCACCTCTCTCTATCATATGCAGACAGGAATGAAACTTAATGGATATAGATGGGAAAAAAAATCACCCTCACATAAAAATGAGACATGATTCAACCCAAAGGTGAGTGTTGAGGGGGAGGGAATGAGTAAATGGCTGTTTGGAAGAAGGGCTAACAGGCTAACTTTCACCATACTCTGCCCGAACATTTGTCCTGAAAAGAAAATGATGACTTCAAGTTATTGTCACCAGGAGCTCAAGCAAGCAGAGGTGACCTGGAAGATTCAAACACATTCTTCTTCATCTTGAAATACACTTGTGTTTAACAACCTCACATGGGAACTACTTGAGACAAAAAAATGAACTCGTGACATTTTTAGTTGGACTAAATATCAGTAGGTTTTTGTAAGCTCTTATGAGAACTTAGCAGAAAGTTTTCACACTTGATTTTATGCTTCACAGTGGCTGACCTTCCATGCAAGCCCCAAAACCAGCTTTAAGCTAAAAGAGAAATCTCTTCCTTACAATAACAAAGAAAAAGCAACTTGGGTTACAAAGCTGGGTTACAAGATAGAGATAAGATCAATAATTTGCTGGCATTGTTTTTAAATGAACTTCTACAAATTTTGAGATATCTATTCCTAGAAAGTACAGTTTGCTGATTAACCTCCTGCTCTCACAAGGTGGGACCTAATTAGAGGATGAACCTAACAAGGGCTGGAGCTGTAAAATCTCTGTAAGTGCATGGCTTGTCATTTTAAAATATCCCAGAAACAAGGCAGATCAATAGAGTGGGATTCCACAAAATGCCTGCTGAAATCCTCCCGAGCACCGCTCTGCTGCTTGCTTCTCCAGTAGTGTCATTCCCTGCCATCCCTCCTGTTCCCTGATGTGGCTGTTAATCCTCCATAGGTGTAATCTTCTTTGGGAACTGGCTGCTTAGCAAAGTGCAGTTCACCCTGGGTGTTGACTACTAATGCAAGCATCCACGTTAGCCCTGGGAGGAGGTTCTCAAATGTTTCAGTGCCTTTAGGGTGCAATTAAATAACTGAGTGATTACCGAAATATGCTGGAGAATATTAAAGCTGGGAGCAGATGCCTCTGTTACACATTGCAATAGAGCAGGTGGTACTTGCCCATGCTGGAGCAGCCCCTCAGTGCACTGAACGAACCTCCTTCCTGAAATATTTAAAATGTGTAAGAAATCAACGTGATCAGCCAGGAAAACTGATTAAGCTATCCAGAAAGTTTGAGAGAAAAGAAAATCCCTGCTTGTGACAGAAAAGCCTGCCTGTCCCACTATCCAAATGCAGTGAGCGGCTGCAGGCAGCAGAACCGCTGCTGGAGGCAGCATTTCCCAGAGGCTCCTGATCACTATTCAAGTCCTGCACTAACCTGCTCTTAGAAACTCCCAATACAGTTCCCCAGCCACACATTTTCCTGCCTCTTATTTTCTAAGCCGTATGTTCTTTAAAAAAAAACAAAAAACCACAACCCTTTCTTCTTTACTTTTTGTCACATTACATGAAATGTGTAATCACCATCCTGAGAAATAAAAAATTAAACTGTATATTGGTAATTATAGATACTTCATGACAACATGTTTTTCTACAGCTATAGAAAAATATTTGCACTCTTTTCTGTTTTATGCAAGTACATAAAATTTACTCTTACTGCTGCTCCACATACCAAGGGCCTAATTCTGTGCTCACACATGTTGGCAGCTATTGACATGAGTGAACTCAATTTCTGATTCACACCAGTTCATAATCAGATCACAGACTTTTCTATTTATGGATGAAGAAGTTTTAATACCACGAGGGAGGCTGACTTGGGATCACTGCAAGGCTGCCAGCTCCCTCAGAATTATTAACCACCAGGAGCCTGCTGTGTGTCAGTGCTGGGCTTGTGTGAAACAGAACAGGGCATAGCCGGCCTCCATTCAGCTTCCCAAAAATCCTCTACCCCAAGCAGCTCTCAAGGGAAAGGCCAGCAGCTATTGTACACTGCTGGTCATGGCCAGCAAGCTCACACACAGCTCGCAGCATCCCAGGAAAAGCTGCTCCACGTGTGTGTGTTCATATGTGCACAATCCCGCGTGCCCTGCAGCCTTCGATCTGGCTGCAGCTTTTGAAGGGAATGTGAGGGAAAATTCCCTCAAGTAAAGCTCAACTTCAGGCAAACTCAATAAATCAGTGGGATGCCAGGCTTCAGCCTGGCTGCAGTGCCAGGAGCTGTTGCTGCTGTGTTAACCCACAGCGTTTGGTTACTGCAGTGAAGGATTTCTCTGAGTGGACACCTCTCCCACTGGGAAAGCACCGTGTTATCGCTGCCAGGTGTTGCCATACTGACTGTGTGTGTGTCCACTCCTTTTAGCACTCCAAAGTTCTCTCACAGCTTATTGTCTTCAGGTTTTGCAGGATAATTTCTAGCCAGCTCAGCATAGTCCAGTAACTGAAATTTTGAACAAAACCAAGGAGAATCCACTCCACTGCTGAAAGACATCTTCAAGATTTATACTATCCAGTCCAATATATGGAACTGATGAAGAAGCAAATATAGGTCTTCCTCATTTATACAAGCTAATATCCACTGAAGTAGAAGGGTACATTTGTTATGATTAATTTCTGTTCTTATTCACTATATTTATTCCAATAGAAAAGATTTAGATTAAGTATTTGTAACTCTTTTTTAGAAACAAAAGGTGTACTAAAAAATTCTGATGCACAAAGGAATCATTGGTGGACAATGATTCCTTCACTTAATTTTCTGTAAAGGTGAAGGTGAATGGTATTGAATTACAACCAGAAGATGAAAAAAATCTTCCCTGTTACAATAATAATGAATTATTATGACTAGGTTTTGCCTGCAAACATGGGATATCATGAAAATAGATTCAGTACTGTCTACATATCATTGATTCATGCAGGGAGTATGTTGTAAGAAGAGATGAAAAAAACAGCCTGCATACAACAGCCTTGTTACCAGGGAAGAGAAGCAAGTGGGTTTCGAGAGATAAAACTGCAAGCAGAGGCAAGAGAAAATGGTCTGTGCCTGAATGAACCGAATGTGTCACCCACAAAACCTGCACCCACAGGAGGTGACTTCATGAGCAACACTTTGCAGGGCACCTCTTAGCAGATCTCTGTGGGCTGCTGGATGAATTCTTATGAACCACAGGCAGTGCCAAAAGCAAAGAGTATCTTCTTCAGGATCCCTCCAGTCTCTCCTGTGCGTGCCTGTTACCAGGCTCAAACGAGAAAAGAGCAGCCTTGTGTACTTTTTATTTTCAAGTGAGGCTTCAGAGGAATAGCCAATACTATCCAAGAAAACAAAACAAAATTAACATACATAACATAACAACATACCTGGCCACCAAACTATGTTCGTTTTCTTTAACACACTGTGTGTTGACAGATTGTCATGGGTTTACTTTACAGGTGAGGAACTCAAGGAAAAAACAACAAATCCTTTTTCTTTGGTCTCACATGAATTCCACAGCAAGCCCCAGAAGCACTCTGCTCCATCTCACTGCATTCATTTAGCCTTCTATTTGCACAAGCTATTGCAGTATAAAAAGAAGAAGGTGAACCTGACCTATCTGAGAAGTAGATTTAATTTCATGCATAACTATTACTCACACCACTAACAGGATTCAATATTCCTACCATGAGAGAGCTACAGGATGAGTAATGCTTCTGCAGAAATGAGGATTTACAGGGGCACAGGCACCCATCTCCCTGCCTATGGGCGTTGCACTGCACTCAGGAGCTGCCACGAAGTACTGGAGACATGCCAAAAGCAGTGTCAAGCAATGTCGCATTTCCGTACAGATTTATGCATCTTTACGCCTTAAAATCTTGCTTGTCATGGGAAACTCTGGACACTGTGCAGAGTACCTGGTTTGCAAAAACATCGCAGCCCTGTCCAGTGCTGATTCTCCAGAGATCTTCTTGCTCACTGAAGACAGGCCTTGGATTTCTGGGTTGAGACCATAGCCAAAAGCCATGGGGATAAATCCAGAGGGGATTTATCGAAGGTTCAAGATCAGCACACAAGCTTGTATGAAATGTCAAGCAAGAGTAAGAGTATTTTGTCTAAGCAGCATCATCTCGCTTATTTTCAATATATGTAATATATATTTCATATATATATATAATATTGATAATAAGTCATCCAGGGGCAAGCCCCCTTTTTTTAAAGGTTAGCCCCCAGGTAGCAGCTAAACTTCTGGAACAGTATAAGAATTCCTACACAGGTAGAAGTCAGCCCAGCTTTCCAAGTATCATGTACCTAAAAGGTAGCCCTGAAAATTTGTCAAGGCTTTGCCAAGTTTACTACTGCAGAACTTAATGTGATCGAATTCTTTGTCCCCTCAATATGAAGTTACCCCACGATTCCTTCTGCATTGGGGATATTTGCACTATGTATCTCATGAAAGCAAATTGCATGGTGAGCCATTGTTTTGGGATGAGAAATTTTGCCCTGAACTCTTTGTATGTAGAGGTACCATCCTGAAATCTGTGGCCAGTAAAGCCAGAATGAAAAATAAAGAAAAGAAATTTTACGTTGTTTAGGGGGTTTGAAGTTTAATCATTTGTAGCTGCAGAGACTGAAGTGGAGAAGTAGGGGATTTTATGTTAGCTCTCAGAGGCTGCACGAAAGATACTTTTCGGATTAAACAAACCACACAAATTCAACAAAAACAGAAAAAAATTATTTGACTACATAGACTCTTTTCCTTCATCTATCTGGTTAATACACGCCTAAGCAAAATCTTGGAGGCATGCTATCACTAAGAGAAAAAAAAAATGAGAAGAATAAAACTTAAACTATAATTATTTCCATTATGCTTCAATGCTATTGAATAACAGACCAAAACTCTCCCTTCCTTCACTGTATGTAAATCTTATAGCACATAACATGATAATTTTTTTCACAAATGAAAGATAATCTGCCATCAAATGAGTACTTTCCCTGGAACACTACAGAACAGTTTGCCCAAGGAACAACAAGGAGCAATTGCCACCAGAAATTAAAAGATGATTTCTCTACCTCTGAAGACCACCGTAAGTTTCTTTTCCCTACAAAACATGTATTCCTGTCACCTCACTTTAAAAATGTTTTTACAAGAGTCTCAGGGCACTGAAGAAGGCCCTAACTCATTGCCACGTGTATAAAAATGCAGATGAGTGATTAATATTCTGGTGTATTGTTTTCTCACAGAAGTTTTTGGTTTGGCTTAGTTTGTGTACATGTGTTATGACCCATCTCTGAGGCAGGGCAACAGATCAGCCTTTTCCCTTATGGGAAAACATCAAGACATCAGGCCTGGGCCATCAGGGAAGCAGTAGCAGGGTTCAACCAGCCTTTCCAAGCAAAGGTCAGTCCATCATAACATGTTCCTTTGTTGTGGCAAAACCCCTCCTTTTTATCAATCAGGGTGAAAGATGGGATAGCCAACAACCACGTCAGAAGAACTGCAGCTCCAGTTTCCAAGGTGGCTGTTAGGAGGTCACTGCTTTGTTTCCCCACCTCTGGGGCAGGAGAGAGCATTCTGAGAGCAGCAGACCCTCGGGCAAGCTGCCAGAGTTGTTCTGGCAGTGCTGATCTCTGAAAGTGAACCTACCTGGTAAACTAAGGGTTCTGCATCATCTCAAATTGTTGCTTCAGTAACTTAAAATGCAAGATGGTACAAGGGAAATGCTGGTGAGGAGGAAAACTTAAACTTTAATGAAAATGGGAGAAGCCAAACCATAGGAGTATGAAAGGATAATTTGTCCAAAGTAATAATGAAAGAGAAACTAAACCTCACATTCTAGTTATAATCCCTACCAACAGGCTATGAAGACAGCAGTAGGGTTGCAGTCCAGGACCAGACTTGACCATGCCCTTGACTGCTGCTGCTCACATCCATAAATGCTGCTGTTAACATGTTCCTGGAAGACAGTTCTCTTCCTCCATGTGTAAAATTTCCCACTCTCTTCAGATTTCCGATGCCTTTTCAATAAGAAAGCATCTGAAATCCCCCTTATCTGTGTTTTTCTATTCAGTTAGAAGTGTGTCAGTCACAAGCCCACGCTGCTCAGCCACCATGATTGCTGCTGTGCTTCAGCTGACAAGCTGTGAAAGTTTTGGCTGCCCAAAAATCATTGGGAACATATTTACTTCCTTTCGTTAGAATGATATTTGCCCCTTACTGGCACGTTCCAATCTACCTTCACACACATACATCAGGGGGTTTTAGTGACATCAAATATCACATCCAAGCAGTTAGCAAATGGTACCTTGTTAATGAGACACAGCATTACTGCCAGCTACTCATTCCAATATCACTTAAACACGCATAGAAATCATTTTCCTATGCCTTAGCATCCTTTTTATATTCTGATTATAAAAAAGTAGAACATTATGTGGGGAAAAACAGTGTGGATCCCACTCCTGTACTTCGCAACAAACCAAGAACAGTTTCAATGTAAATTCCAGTCAACGTCACTAGGATTAAACTAACCAAGGGAGATGTGAGATCAGAATGCTTTCTTCTTTCTTTTGGGCTGTGAGCCTTTTAGTAAATCCCAGAGAGCTGTTGAAGACCTCTGAGGCTCACAATGTTGGGAAGAATTTGTCGAGAACAATCAGGTCTCATATGCAGTTACATATTCTCTAGCAATTGTGCAATCTTCTAACAACTAAATCCAGAAATTATATTATCCTGCTCTCAGTAAAATGCCACGATTTATGCTTGCTGGAATGCTGAAGGCCTCAAATGCAGGCTGGCAGCTGTAGTACCTGTAGGCAAACACTGCTCATCGCGTTTACTCATAACTTGTGAGGCAAATGTAACACAGCCATCCTGCACACACAGTAAAAGGACACCAGCACCAAGCACATAATCCAGCCATTATTTTGATTGCAGTATGTTTTCCAAATTGATTCGAAAATATGTTTTTATTAAAGTGCATGATTTGTCAAAAGCGATTCCAGGAGGTGTAAGAAAAACAGCAAAGAAATTGGAGCTTGCTTAACCAAGTTTATAAACCTGCTGTTTCAGCCTCAAAGATGAATTACACTGCAGGAGCACGTTCACTAAAACGTCCGTGCTCTCCTTCTTGCCCTCCTACCTATGTTCAAAGAATAGAATAGAAAAACATAAATCAAAGTCACAGAACATATTTCTCCCCCGATTCCAAAGCTGCCATATCTCGATACCAGAATCATAATCCCCAGCAACACAAATAAAAAGCACAGCCCAGCAATCACCACTTCAAAATAATTACAGGCCACACGGTAATTTACACTTATCTGAAGCCTTTCACCCCAAGAATCCCAAAGCAATTTATACACAATATAGATGTGGCTGATATGAAAACAATAATGCCAAGGAGCTACTTGGGAATTGAGGCATTGTCTAAAGTATGTGGATCTTTGCAGTCTAAAACTTACTCTTTATCTTGATAGCACTTTGAACCAAATCTATTAAAACCTTCCATCTCAAATTTAGGATTATTCTAGGCACTGACAGGTATGTTCTGAACTTTTCTTTTATTCTAGTCAATAGTATTGGGAAATGAAGAAATTAAAAGACTTGAAACAACACTGCCCAGCAAATATAAACAGCTTCAGGAAGTGCTCACCTGAAGCACAATCAGGCCTAACACACACTTCTGGAAACAAGAAAAGGTCTAAATCTCTATGTTTACTTCTCTTTTCCTTTATAAAACTTATTTCTAATCCATCCAGGCTGTGGCTAAGTACTGGCCTACAGGCAGATCTTCACTCCTTCTGTGGTAGCTCTGAAATATCATTTACCTCTCAGCTGCTCAGTAAATTAAAGCAGACAGCTTACAGGTGCTTGCTGGAGTCCCAGCACTCTCAATAGCACCAGGCCACACGGGTACAAATGGGTCTTTAAGCAGAGCTGTGAAATAGCTGCTGGTTCCCTAATCCTCCAACTGCACCCCTGGGGCTCTGGGGGAGAGGAAGCTTGGGAAACTGAAGGGAGATGTATTTCTAACAATTAACTGTAATGTAAGTGTAATCCATTTACATTTTCAAAGCTGTTTTCATATGGAAAAAGGCTACTGGCTCTTTCTATATTATTAAACACAGATTTTGTTATGGCTTTCTCAGTCTTCAAAGTGCAGAGACACAAATGTTGAAGGCATTCACTGTACACTTTGTAGGATCCCCAAAAGGCAAATTTGGGGAATATAAAAATCTCTTTTGCAAGGTGAGTTATAGATACCAGCATCACCAGAGCTCCCTGGCAATCTTCAGATCCAGAGAGATCAGTGCAAACCCCAGCATTTTAAGGGACAGCTAGATATTATTACTTCATTTTAAAATTATGAAATTGAATCAAAACACCTTTGTGCCATTACATGCTTCAGTCTTAACGGTGGGAAATTCTTCTCCTTTGCTCAGCCCTCTGTAACATATTTCTCTACCCAAACATGTACATGGGTCTGTCAGAGAAACACAGGATTTTTAATGTTTTGAGTGAGAACAGCACACACATCAGGACTGCAGCCTCATCTGCATGGCTGATGCATCTGCAGTCAATCTGATTGCTGAGAGCATCGGCCTCACTGCACCATCAGGAGTGCTGCTGGCCTAGGAAGGAGGAACAGCTAAGTGTGTTTTGGGGAGCAGAATGTTTCTTTTGTTTTAAAATAAGATAACATCAGGGGGAAACCTTACTATTATTGCTGTCTGTGTGGTACCACGCTTCTCTTTCACTCCTGAGTGGCAGCTGCAGCATCTCTCAGCAGGGAGACCAGACTTTGCTGTGAAAATGCAGAGAGAGAAGCCACTGGATGGGCAGTTTCTTGCACTTCCTCATGATCCCTGGGCTGGCAGCTGATCCACTCAAAACAAGGGAATTATTCAAGTAGTTTTCATAATGTTATGCTGGAGATGGTTGATTGCATTGCCTCACACTGCATTTCTTCTCCTTATTACTTTTTAGGGGGCAAAGATGTCACAAAATGAACATCTTTGTTTAATTAAAATGTCCTTAGAAATTGCAAGTATTCGATGTTGTCTATTAAGAGACAGATGCCACAGAAAAAAAAATGTGAAGAAATAACAGACCTCGTAATGAGACTGGATTTGGCTAAACTCTGGAACTAAAACAGTGAAGATATGGGGTTTATTTCTTTTTCAATCTTCATATAGCTTCAATTTGTGGTTCACATCTTCAAGAGGTAAAAAACAATTTCATTTAGTAAAAAGGCTGCCCAAAGAAGCTATGTCAATTTATACCACCTGGGAATCTCACTCTGTGCTCATCTGTTTCATTCATCCCCATTTCTTGACACAGAACTGCCAAGAGACCAGGCTGGATGTGGAAATGTATTACCCAAGTGTCACCAGTAATGCTGTCTCTTTTCCTCTCATTCTCTCCAGAGCATCTAAGCCAGAACTGACATCAAAACTGGATTTGTGAAAGTGAGGGGAAGCAAGGGCAAGAAAAAAAAAGGGTTGAAGGAGTAGGATTCTGTAAGTAAATTCTGGGTAAAACAGGCTCTGTCACTGCCTTTGCTGCAGACAGGAGTTATTCCATAGCTCAGACTTAATTTATTTATAACTTGGAGCTTGTACCTCCAAGGGAGTGTATTAGAAGACCCCAGTGGCCCCACGAATCTTCATCTGTGGTTTCAGTGCTTTCATGGAGCACAACTATTGGGGGAAGTTGGTCTGGAAATAGCAAGGATTTTGATTATCCACACAATAGGCCTTGCACTGACTTTGGAGTTCAACAAGGAATCATTGCAGAGACCTGATGTCAGGGAGTACATATTTGCTGCTTCCTCTGTTTCTAATCACAGTACGCTGGGCTGGAAAGAAATCCTGGGGTATTCAGTCCAGTCCCTTGCCATTGCAGGTGACCAAATAATAAAATCCATTTTGTAACCTGATGGATTGCTTTGTTCTGTCAAGACATTTCGTGTTGTGTAGTTTTATTTCTAGTTACAGAAACTTTCAGTCAGGGCCAGGCACACTCTTGATGGAAATGTATTTTGCAGTCTCAGGATATTGAAGAGGCAGGGAGGGAGGGAGGGAGGGAAGGAATGAAGTCAGGATCAAAAAAATATCCAATGTCATACAATCAACAAAGATTTTGGACTTGGGGATATACTTATTTACTGTGTATGGCCATCTCAAATGCAATTCAAGTTGTCTTCCCGTTAAAGTACAAACTTGGCTGTAAAAGTAGCCATGCTGATGGAACAAAGTTCTGTATCTCATTTGATTTAGTTCCAAAAGATGCTCTAACTGAAAAAAGCAGTATGACACTACACAACAAAGTTCATGCTAAATGGATTTAAATTACAGAACTGAAAGATTTTACAGCATAAATTTCAGTTTAATGTCTGTCCTAGGTCTGTGCTGCTGTACATTGCATTTAGAAGCAGATATAAGTGATCATTAATAAAATTCACAGTAACATTAAACACTAGTGAGGTAGTCAATAATATTGGGAACTGCTGGATTATGTAAATCAACTGGCAGAGTAACATACATTTTAAAACTGCAAAATGTCAAGTAGTAAAGTTTCTTAAAAGGTGGGAAACCGAACAGCAGGACATCCTGGCAATGAAAGGGATTTGTCGTAGAAAATCCCCAACAAAATGTGACATCCACAAGAGAGAAGGGGCAGAGCAAATGTTTGGCTGCATGAGAAGCAGAACCCAGAATGCTCAGGAGAGATTTGTTTTCACGTTTTTTTAAAAGAGCTGTTGAAAGTGCTGGAGAAGGAGAGGGGAAGAAGAGGCTGAAGGCAGACAGGACACATGAGAGGTGCGACAAAACACGGACGGATTTTCAGCACTGAATAACTCGGAGCTCACCTGGTACCACAGGTCCAGGTTTGTAGTCAGGTTGTAACTGTGAGAGTTTTCACTCCCGTCATGGCTATTGCTGGAAAGAGATTTCCCCTCTAGCCTGTAAGAGCTCCAATGTCTTACAGCTTCTGCGCTACTTGGTAGATGGCTTGATAGTTTATTGTAAAGCACTTCCCTAAAGTAATACTCTTTCATTCCCTGTTAACTTTGTATCTAGCTTTACACAATTAATTAGGGAAGTGTTCGAAGACCTAGATTTTAAACCACTTAATTAATTAGAAATGAAGGTTTAATGGTTATTCCTCTCAGACTATTTAATTTAATGAGAGAATTTGCAGGAAAAAGAAGGAAGGGAAATCAATTTAGTGTATAACAAATTGCAACAGAAAACGGAAAAGAGATGGAGCATATGTATCTGTTTACTGTTCGACTGGATAAGAGCATCCCTATCAGAGCTCAGGGGCGGGGCTGCAAATTTTTTGGTGATGGGGACACAACTCGTCAGTGCTGAGAAACTGCCCGTTCAAACAAACTGGTATTTCCATCACACCCCAGGACGTCACTGTCTCCATCCCACCTCCTAAAAACACCATCCAGAAACACAGGAAGAGACGATCCTTGCCCCAAACCTAGGAAAAGGCTGGAAAGGAGAGACAGGCCTCTCCCAAGAGCAGGTGCCAGCAGCTGGCGTTGAGCCCAGCACCGCGCCGGGCAGGGAGGCTGAAGGCTCCCTCTGTGGCATCACAGGAGAAGGATGGTGCTTTTCGGAAGGAGAAGGACACATGTGGCCCCATAATGCCCCTGAATAGGAAAACTAGCGAGTCATCATCCTAATACCTAGCTGAGCAATGTGATTTCATGCAGGACACACTTATTTGAGCTAAATCTTTCTATTACAGGAAACAAAGCCATGCAGCAGCAGCAGCCCATCAGTTCTACTTTGTAAGAGCTGTCACACTGACATCTCTCTAAAAGCAAAATTCCTTTTTATGCCAGTGGAAGGTCTGAAAGCCAAATGATGGGAACATGCCCTTCTGAGTTACTGAAACATTTTCAGTTGTTCCTTTCCCTGAGGTATCTGACACAAACAAGAAGATCCAAGACTGAAGACGGGATAACTTGGTAAAGAACACTGAAATACTTCTAATAGTATGAGTGAGACCTAAGAAAATATCAGAGCTGCTGTTGCACTAAGCTTTGTAAAGACAATAAAAGAAACTGAGACATTCTAGATCGAATCTCTGCTTTTAAAACAAAATTACTCTGGTGCAGAGAAAACATCAGGCTTTGGGCTGGGGAGAGACGTTGCTTTGTTGTTTTATTTTAAGAACTTGGAATTTGATAGGATCTAAGTATAAGCATTCAAAAAAACACTAAATTTGAAAAGAGGCTTTGTTCATGAGTACTGGCAAGACTGATTGGTGCTAAGATGAAATGAGACTCCAAAGCATATAACACTTCAAAATAAATACCAGCATGCAGCACTGCTGTGACTTTGCCAGCCATCTGCATGATTCGTCCCCATAAGAGGGTTTAGCCACCTATCTGTTTTTACCAAAGCATTTGGAATAAAGGCTTGCAGATATAAAGCATAGCTTTTTTTTTTTTTTTTTCCCCTCAGCTATTGCTAACTAAGCCTGTCACTAATTCAAATCAATTCGGTTGGTCTAATTAAATCAGGAAATGGATCTGCTCAGAACTGGGCCTCCCTTCCACAGTTCATATAGAAAAAAGTATTTACAGTGAATATTGCTATTCCACATCAGTAATTGCCTTTTTAAAAAACTAAGGGATAATCTTTTGTATTGTAGAGAGGAGGGGGAAAATATTAGGGAAAGTTTTTTGGCTTTCAGAGGGTAAATCTGGATACAAAGCCTAAGAAACTCCAAGGACTAAAGAATAATTGCCATATTGCCCAAAAAGCAACGAGACTGGCTGGATAAGTCAGTGGCCTGGGGTAAACAGCAAAATGTTTCCTCAGCAGATCTCTGTGTCCATCCCAATAAATTCTAGTCTGGCCAGCAGCAGTATCACTGCCAAGGAGGGAGGATGCCTCTGCTTTTCCTGTTCCAGTCAGGACAGGATTTAATCCTGAACATTTTTTTAAAATCATTTAGTATCTAAAATTTATGTAATCACTTATGACAAACTCCTCATTGTAGAAGAAGTTTTAATGTATGCAATTATCTCTTTAGTTTGGGTTTTAAATTAATGTCAGTCATTCTCCTTCCATTTAAAATCTCGTTTTTCACATGTACAACACTTTCAACCAGCTTTGGAAGAGAAATATCAAAGGAGCTAATTCCCCCCTGGTTTCATTTAACTGAAGAAAATAGAGTTACAGAAAGGACAGTTTTGAATCATTACAGTGTGGCTGAACTCTCACAAGCAAGACAGAAAGCAGTGGCAAATCTATGGATGCATAAAAAATTCGGTGTCTTTTACTGAGTTTTATTGAGGCTTTTTTATTTTAACTGAGGGGAGGGCAGGGAAGGAGGAAAGTATTTCTGCAACATCATGGTAAACATCCCATGGAACAACACTTTTCTTCTCTGACTCCTTTTATGCTCGTGGAATTGCTCACAAAATGAGGCATAATTGATGTGATTGTCAAATCCCTTTCCTCCAGGCACCAAAATAATTTCCTGCACCAAAATGCTGTGGGCCTCTTGTCAGAAGAGGAGTCCTCAACACCTTCCAAGAAGCAGCAGCTTTCTTGGCATGGCCATTCTGTTTCAACAAAATCATCTGATCCATATGCTAAATTATTCCCACACTTCAAGCTGCACCACTGCTGTGCTGTCACTCTGCTGCTGCCCCAGCATGGGGGATTTTTCTTTGGGACATTTTGTCCAGGCCAAACCTGGCCATACAGAACATGCCAGCACTTAACAAGTGGTTGCTTTAAAGATGCCTCATTACATCTGATTTAGACTAACAAATGATGTAGGTAGGTAAATAAAGTTTGTCGTGATGAACCTGAAAAAAACCTCTCTCGTAATTATGTTCACTTTACTTATGTATTTTACTGAATCCACTACATGTTCTTCCACAGTATGAACTCCCCAGAATAACAAGAAATTTATAACTGAGTGTATTTTGAGGTCCTCCTTTCTGTATTTCTGTTCCCATATTAAGCAAACATAAGGATTCACAGTAGTGATGTGTGAGCACATAAACATCAAATCCTGTTTCTGAGTTTTAACTCTAGAATTCACTTCCTAGACAAAATTTGAATGCTCTAAAATGAGCCAGGAAAATTACCAAAGTGAATTGTGAACAAATATTTGAGAATGTTTGAGAAATTTGGAAGCAGTGTTTTGTTGTATTGCTTTGGCTCCATCTTTCCATGGGATTGAGCTGAATGCATTATGAAGACTATTAGAATGCATCACTCCTTTGCGTGGAAAATGGAAATTCTCTGACAAATTACTTGAAGCGAAATGTATTCAATTCTATCCCAAGAGATAACATTTTGTTTTGAGAAGAGCCAGATGCGTGAATGTGGCTGAGCTGTAGGCACACAAGTACTTAAAGCTGTGTATGGTGTATAATTTCGAAGGCACCTCCCTTAAAAGGCACTGCTGGAAGATTGAGCAGAGCCCAGAACACTCCTGGTCCCTTTCTGGTCTGAAAAGGAGGGGAATCCCCTGGAAAACCCCTGTCACAGCAAGGCTGTTGTGTTTGGGAGAATCCAGAGAGGCAGCCTGGCAGCTGGCCAGAGGTCAGCACAGGGATGGGCAGCTGCTGACAAGAGCAGCAGCAGCCACCGAATACAAATCTCTTCTAAAGCAACGAGATTTAGTAATAGACAGTTACTGGTGGTGCTGCTTTTCCAAAACGAAGCATTCCTAAAGAAAAATATTCCAGGTTTTTAATTACAAGTTTTCATTTTCAATGTTTTATATTTCAATTCTAGATTTAAAAGAAAGAGAAAAAACCACAACAAACTCTTGGTTTCAGCGGAAAGCAGAAACTTCTCTCTGTCACACGCACATTTCATTTAATTAGTAATTTGCCAGTAAAGGATTTCATCAGAAAAAGTTGGTCCACCCCATGCTGCTTCATGCACAGTGAAAATGGATTTTGAAAAGTCTGCAGCATCTAGAGGGTGAAGCAATCTTCCCTTTGCCCTGAGCACAGCACCTTCAGTTTGGTACCTGGGATGTGAACAGCAGCTAGCTAGAAACTCCCCCGGGTTTGGGCAGTGAGATGCACAGCACTGTGGTTACATCTGAAAATGTAATGGCCAGATTAGCACATTGAGTGAGTGACACTGACACACTGCAAAGATGACAGAAGTAAAAATTGCAGGAGAAGCAACTTCTACAAATGCTGTATTTAGTTCTGGCCATGACGTGGAGTAGCTCAGCAACCTTTTCTGTGAAGCTAATTTTGCCAGCATTCTTAAAATATTACTGCTAACCCATAAGAAATATTCCTCATTGATTTTGACAGTTATATATATTTGGATCTTACTCAGAGATGAGCTTTCAGTGACTGGCAAGTCAAATTTTTCCATGCCATTTTTTTGCAGATGGGGCAGTCAGCTCCCTGAATGGCTTAACTCTCACTGTGGTTCAAAAGACTTCATATTGGTGAAGGTTTCTTTCCTAAGAAAAATTCACAGATTTAATGTCAAAAAAGGTAGCCAAGTAATCTGTGACTGACATTTACACACAGACAATCATATGCAATATATTAACTCAGTGTTTATGGCTCTGCATGCAATTAACAGCACTGCAATTAACTTCTGGCATAATACTGCATTTCAAAAGGCCAGCGGAAGGATGGATGTAAAATAAGCCAGCAGAAAAAAGTCCTTTATCATCGCATTTTCCCTTAGGCGGCTGCATCCTTAAAGACGGACTCACAAGCACTGGGACTGGGCTGAGCCTTTGGAATGTTCAGAAAAAAGTTTCTTTGTCACAGTCCTGCTGGGGATGGTCTGAGTCAAATTTCAGGACGTGTTCTGAAAACAAATGTAAGGCATGAGTCACTCGGCCCATTATCAAATCTCATACCCCAACTAAATGACAAAAAGATGGTGATTTGCAACATGACCTGCTGCTTAATACTGTAGTTTTATTTCTTCTTTATTCTGAAGAATCCAGCTACAAGTGCTGTTGTCAGATTTTCAAATATCTCAGCAGCATGGATTGCCTCCTTTTAGGAAGATGCTCTCAGATCCATCTGTCCAACACCCAGTTACAGGGATGGCATGTGCTTGGCTGATGTATTTCCCCCTGAGTGCTCATTCAGCATTTGTGCCCTTGCACCTCATCCAAACAGGCTAAACGATTGCTGGTGCAGCTGGTCATAAAGTTTCCAACAGAACAGCTATCCATCAAAAAATGCCATTCTGGAGAAATTAATTCTTGTCTTACAATATGTCAGTTTTGATTTAGCAGGGGCAATCCTTTGCTTTCCAGTGGGATTTCTGACAAAGAACACACAGCACATTTTACCCCAGAGCCCCCATGGGTGAATGTGCTCATACAGCACCACTCCTCTGGCCCATTGCAAACCCCAGGACTTCTCACACGTCTGGGTGCCTTGTAAAGCACCTGGAAAATGAGCACAGACTTTACAAGATCGTTCATCTTTAAGGCACTTTCTCAATATTTAAATATGATCTATTGTTGGTGGCATTTCCTGATGAATCCAGGGTAGTTACCCAGGAGAAAGGCTGCATGCAGTTTGGATGTTGCGATTGCAAGGCAATAGCTGAGCAAGAATTTTCATGAACAGGATTCTGAACTTAGCACCATGGACAGCACACTCTGACTGATTGGTTTGTTACTGCTTTGGAGCTGGTGGCAGAAACAGTTCTGATCCTCTACTCACGTAGTGTAAACTGCAAAGGGGGTGATACCAGGCGAAATACTGCTAGCTAGTGCCTTTTTAGTCTTAGTCGTATGGCATCCTTTCTCAGATTAGTTAATGGATGTAACACACATAACAAACACAGAAAAGGCTCTGTGTCATCTGCAGTCACAGAGCTCTGCTGCCATTAGAAAGCAAAGTAAAAGTGAGCCTGCAAAACGCTCTTCGCTTTGGAGACACAAAACACAAGGAAGCTAATTTGTTCCTTTGCTATCACTCCTTCTGAACCTGGCAAGAGTCTCCTAAACTGAGTCCTATTTTATTCATAAGGATTATACAGCACTTTCAGGAAAGCAGCTGGCAGCCACCAGTCATTCTGCCTTTTAAAGCTGAGTAAGCAAACCCTTTTGTTTTATTAACTAGTACAGGTTTTGTTAGTGCCATCTGTAATGCAAGTAATTCTATTGATTACCAGGCTGGCTTGTGCTAATTAGCTAAATTACACTTCAGAAAAAGATCACGGAATTCTCCAAGTTTTATGAAAGGCAGATGACCTGTGTTATCAAACAAATCGTTCCAGATCAGTGTGTATCTGTTGTATTTTATCCTTGCACAGTAGTCAGAAACCTCTTTCTGAAGAACTGAGGAGCCAGGAGTGCTTCAGAGGTAAAAGGCCAGGGTGTGGAGCAGGAACACCTACAAATGATGGTAGCACCTCGTGCTTGCTATCTGCTCGTGCCAATTCACCATAGATAATTGAAATGTGTTTGCTATCCAATTAGTGCTTGTTTCTGTCCTTGGTACTGTGCCAAATCAGTTTAATGAATGAAAATTGCTGATGGTTTAGTATCGCTCTGGCTATTTTGACACTAAGCAGATTTAGCACTGATTTTGAGCATATGTTCCTTTATTCAAACACAGTTTGGGTTTATGTATACCTATATATACACATAAGGCATAATGACCTGTGAAGGGAGGGTGGAATAAGGCTATCTCCTGTATGATAATTCTAAAATCTCAAAAAATCAATTTTAAAATGCACGCCTGCCTCTATGCAGCACAGCCCTCACGAAATCGTGTCCAAGGTTTGCATCTTACCACGTGGTAAACCTGTGCACGTGGCAGGTGACAGTTCAAAAGCCAGTTCCCACCTCCTTTCTTATCTCCTGAGTAAACTTCTGGCAAGTATCCCAGCTCATTATTTTTTACAAATTCCCCCTCTTACCAGACAATGAACCCAACCTTGCTGGACACAAACTTGGCCAAGAAGAAAAAGGTCTTCTAAATACTTTCGACAATATTTGTTTAAAAAACCACATATAGTTGCTCCAGGCACGTGTCTCGATGACCCAAAGGTATAAACACTCCAAATGGGACATGAAATAGACTAGCCCATAGTTAATGCAAACTCAAAGTCTATTTCAGAGGCAAAAGCTCTAAATTTAAGAAAAATGTCTTTTTTTTTTTGGCAATTTCAGTATTTTAACTTCAAAACACCAAGATTAAGTGATTGCAGCCTAGAAAGTCCTTTTGCAGGTTAGCGTTAGTGAAAGTTTCGGGAGCTGTAGGGATTTTTTTAAAACCTGACCAATCCACATACTGCATTTCTGTATGCTTTTAAACTTGCAGTCCCAGCAGTGGCGAACTTATTGTGCAGATTATGATCAGACAAGGCTGATTTGCATGAGCTAAAAGCATAAACTCAGAAGTCAAATCCTGCTTTTTCCCATTTTCTTTGATCCAATCGATATGCATGCTGTCTGAATTCTTCCACAAAGCGTAAGTGAACTTGACTTGAACAGAACTTTTATTGTTGAGTAGTTGACATTGACAGTCATTACTGTTCCTACTGAGTCAGAGAGTTTCTGATCACATTTTTCTGCAAAGTCTTTGTAGAGCCATAGGATTTACTTCACTTAGGTGTGACACATACCTCATCACTCTGGGAGTTATCCAAATTCTTCCTGTGCCCATTAAACTCCTAGAACCAAATGAAGCTGTGCTGCTTTCTGTGGGTTACAATGATGGAAAAATATGTTTTGAACTATCAACTTATCATAAACTTCAAAGAAACTGAGAGTTTAAAAAAAGTATTTCACTATCTCCAGTTTCTGAACTATATGACTAGAACAAAAATATCAAAATGTGAGAAGATCCATTATTGAACCACATTCATTTTTCATTGACACTTTTCGTCAGTTAAGCCAAGCTTCAGTTTCTCAGGCTTCATATAGTATATTTTATTATGGTAATTCTTCTTTTTGCTTTATTCCTTTAAGTTTGTCTTTTAAACTCCTCATCTCACAGAGGTAGACGGCTTTATAAGGTAGTAACACAGTTTAGCAAAAACTCTGTAAGAAGGAGTTTTTTCCGTGATCATCTACTTCAGGGATATATCAGATTTTCCTCAGATAGACCTTTTTCCATCTTCCCTCCCTGACAGAAGTCCGTTCCATTTTTTCTCACAGCCAGCCAGGAGAATATTAACTCCGTGCTCCCATCACAGGAGTTACACAGTTAGAGAGTAACTGAGAGAAGTTTAAGCTAAGCTTAAAATCAGCCGGTGGGCTGGAGACAGAGTTAAATTAGCTCGGAACTCCCTAGCCAGGCAGCAGTACCCCGGCTAGCCCTCCTGAGATATGGTTTTTAAGTTGTTCGCTGTAATCTTGGACAGTAACTACTTCAGGAAATTATTTTTCTTCCTCTTTTTTTTTTTTTTTTTTTCGGCAGGGGTGAAGTGGTGGGGGTTGGGGTTTGGTTTGGGGTTTTTTGTTTGGGTTTTTTTGTTGTTGTTTTGGTTGTTTTGGAGGGGTTTTTTGGTGCGGTTCTTTGGTTTGTTGTTTTTTTTTTTTTTGGTTGGGTTTTTTGCGTTTTTTGTTTGTTTGTTTGTTTGTTTGGCTGGTTAGTTGTGGGGGGTTTTTTGTTTGGTTGGTTTAAGCTGCCTGCTAATAGATAATTCAAGAAGAATAGACGATTCCAAGCTACCAGCCAGAGAATTCAATAAGTCAGAGCCAGGTAGCTGCCATGCAGTCTCTGTCTTCCAGACTGAGTGATCACCCAATACTGCAGCACATTTCAGGGACATATACATTTATTCCCCTGTACAAGTCCTTTTATCTGTCTTTCCTCTGCAGTGTCTGAGCAGTTTCCTGTAATGCATTAAGAAATATGAATATTATACATCACCTCTATGGTTCTCTTTCTCATGTTCATGTAGGTGAGGAGAGAAATATATTAATGTTAATGATCGCTTTAACTTCCTTAATACTTATGCTGCTTCCAGCTTTTCTGAGCAGGGACTCTGTCTTACTGGTAAGGCCATTTGGGCTTAAAGCTCTTTCTGATTTTAAAATGTATCACAGTGACAGTCTTTGCATTTTGACGGAGCGATAGTAATGGATTTAGTGACCTGTCTAAAGCAGCATAAATTTGGTCTGTGAGACACTCATGGACTTTTCAAGACAATGGGCACCCAAAGGATCCTGCAGGGTGGGGTGGCACAGCATGACTGTCCCTCTGCCCCAGCACCATGCCAGGGATGCTCTCCAGGGCCCTCTGCCTGTCAGGACACCGCAGTCCTGCAGTGCTCACCTTCTGAGCAGCCCTCCCTGATTGTTTGTTATGGATGCTCAGTGCAAACCCCAGTGGGGGAGATTCAGTGACTGTGGGTCTCAACTAGGTGTCAGTGTGTCCAGGCTGTTCCGCTCTAGTCCATTTCCTGTGCTTGAGAGCAACCAGTTTCTTCTCATCTCGTCTCTGAAAGTAATGTCTGACTCCTCCAGTCAGTGCATGGATATTCCATCATTCATTGCAGTTTATATTCGCTGTTACCATGTATTAACCAGCACAGCAACATTTTCGCACCAAAGGTGTTATGGACCGATGGTTCAGGCAATCATTACACATTCCTGTACAATTTGCTCTGACAGAAAATGTCTGAAGGCAACTTTTCCATACTTGTGATCAGAAAACATCCTCCTCTTCCTCTTGGTGCTCCAAGGGCCTGCAGCCACCCACGATGCAGGACCAGTGCCTGGTGTAGGCAGGGATGGCCCAGGGCCGTGGCTTTCCCCACCACCCAGCTGCGAGTCAGTGCCACACAAATGATCCTGCCCTAAAATCCCGATGCACAGCAGCACAGCCAGCCCATGGACACTCCTTTAACACACACCAGCCCTGTATCTCTCCCATCTACTCGGTCTCCTTTCAGCATTTCTCTTCCAGCTGTCCCTGAGCCTACAGACATCCTCTCATCTAAGCTGCTGTTCCCTCTTCAGAAATACATTTTGGAAAGCTGTATCATGATGTAAAACAAAAAAATCCCCTTTTAGGACTTATCTTTCTCCTAACACGGTTTCCAGTTGTTTGTAGGCTTTGTTTAATGTCATCTTTTCAATTTAAATGCTCTTATTCCAAGATAAGAAAAACAATTCCCTGACTTGCGTTTCTTTTATCTGTCCTAATTAGTTTTTAAATTAATTCATAACTCCAAAAGCCTTCATTTATTTCATGTTTCAATTTAACTTCCGTGCTGGCATAATCAGATTAGCAATCAAACCCATTTTGAAAATATTTCTTCTCACAAGAAGCTGGGAAAACTCGTACAAAACTGCCTCTGCAAATCTAAGAAGCTTACGGTTCCTGCTTTGTTCTCCCCAGTCTAACGTTCAAGTTTGCAGGCAACCCGCTCCATCTGATGTGAACTTACTTACAAGGACGATTCTTTCCCCCAGCAACAGCTCTGTTATTATTAGTTATTTGCACTGCAGTGCTTGGGAAGGATTCAGAGGAGCAGGGATCTGGGTTACACGGAGCCACACGGTGCCTCCTGGGCACAGCTATCCAGCTACCCTCCTGTTTCCCGAATTACCGCTCTCCCCGCAGTGCCAAAGCGTTCCGCTCCTCAGCGGCAATAAGTGACATTTCACAGGTGTGCTTGGAAAGGAGTCCATTAAAAAGTACAGGCAGCTGCAGATCAAAAAGGCTGTGATCAAGCAGAAGCAGATAACAGGGAGTTGTTCCCTTCCCTGAAACACTTCCATGGCACTGCTCTGACTCAGGAGAGCCCCACACTTCGGAAAAGCACTCAAATACGCGCTCCTCTTTGGATATCGGCTCGGTGCCGCTGAAGGCCCTGGACGATAAGCATCCTCAAGAGCATCTTGAGTAAAGACAGACTTAGCATGTGATTACACTCTGCAGCCGATTTGGGATCTGGAAAATGCAACCCATAAAGCAGAAAGGCATTGTTATGGCAGGTTTACAGAGCACCACAACACAGCCTGTGCCAATCACACAGCAACACTAAGATTTCTTATCCATCTAATACTCCCATTCTTGCCAGTTTTGCCCTGGAAATGGAGAAATAATACAACATTTCCTACAGCATCCCTTCTAATCTTTCTGCTATATCCTGGAGATAGTCAGAACCTTCTTTGCCATGGTAATATTTATATTAGTTTTCTAAAAATCCCGATAAACACTGTCCCATTTTTGTGCTCTCCTTCAAGTATTACATGATGCCACAAAGCACTCATTTAGAGCAGCCCAAACACACCAATGGTTCACACCACACTCACAGTCTCCATACCTTACAAGATGTTTTTTGAAGATTACATAGCATGCTATTTTATTTCATATATGTTTGAAACTATGGGAAAATGTTAAGAAGTCACATAGATGAGGAACTTTTTCCTTCATCCTTTGAACTTCTTAATTTGCACATTAAGAAGCAATTGAGAGAATCACAATATAATAAACTAGCACAGATATGGAAAGTGCAAATTTTTTAATTCCTTGGACACATCAAAGCCATACAGATTTTAGAATTTAACTAAACATTTACCTACCCCCAGGAATCCCTGTAGCATCTGGCCAAGGTTAATGCAATTATTAAAATATAAACACTTATAGAAAGAGAGGACAACTTTAGTTGGTTAAAAGCTACTATACGAGAATTTTACCAAGGATCGAAAGTTCATCCATACAGATGAAGAAAACCTTGAAAAAGATAGCTATAAAAAAAACCTATTTGAAATAAATATAATTACTCATGTATTTGTACAACACTGAACCTTCTCTTGCTTTTAAAATCATTCAGAAGAAATCTAAATGGTATGACGTGACAATACAGTTTAAATTAAGTCAGTCACAATAATCAATATTAATTTATTCTTATAACAAGTAATATGTGTTGTCGACATTTAATCTTTAGAAAAGGACTAACAACATTAAAACCAGCACTCATGATGATTAATGTGTGTTAAAAATTAAAATTAAAATTAAATGTGTGTTTGTTCTCACTAAAGAATATATGCATTTCTCCTATCATGTTATTAAATTAGCTTTCAGTGAATTCACAGTATTTGCACATTTGCACATTAACCATTTGTACTGATGAACTGCAGATTCACTGCTGAAACTGCTAATTGTGCAACTGCATAAAGATTACTTTTTACAAAGCCAGAAGGATATTTCTTCTTTAAAAACATTCTGCACATGTTCTCATGTGAAACATTGCAGTAGCTGACAGTACCCAGATTCAGATGTCTGTGTGAGCTGAGTGGGAAATAATCTTCCATTAATTTTCAAATAACTTCTGGATGCCATGAGCAGTGTGGTGCTCAGTGTCATGTTTTTCTTGGGATTTTCTTGACGACTGAAACCCATTCATAATTCATCTGCTTATAAAATCCACCTGCAGAGCACATCAGAGGAGGGGACACAGCTGTACTTGCCATGCTGGAGTGTACAAGCATCTCAGCATGGTCTTTTTCCAGTCTGTCCCCGGAAAAAAACCCACATCTTTTGGTGGCTGCTAAACAACTTTAAAAGTGGTTAGAGGGAAAAGCTCAACACTGCCAGCATTTCAGTTCTGCCCTAGCAAACTCTGCCACCAGGCATGGGAGCATAAATGAGGTCTGGGTTTGGGGTCCAGAGCTGCTCTCACTCCAGCCTACAGCCCTGCCAGACTGGAATCCATTTCCAGCACCCGAGGGGCCCTTCAGAAATCCCAGTCACACATACAAACTCACACACTGTGTGGGGACTGNACACTGCCAGCATTTCAGTTCTGCCCCAGCAAACTCTGCCACCAGGCATGGGAGCATAAATGAGGTCTGGGTTTGGGGTCCAGAGCTGCTCTCACTCCAGCCTACAGCCCTGCCAGACTGGAATCCATTTCCAGCACCCGAGGGGCCCTTCAGAAACCCCAGTCACACATACAAACTCACACACAGTGTGGGGACTGTGTGCCGTCCTCATCCCACCCACCCACACAGCCCATTTCTGCTGGTCAGGAGAATGAAAGTTTGCCAGGGCAGAAATCAAACCTGCAAGCAGAGCAGTTTGAAGGATTTAACACATTTACAGTTGTCTCCTGCTGTGCAGTTTTTGTGACACTTGGGCTTGTCCCCTCGGAGGGACATTGAAATGCCAGACAGAGGTGCAGCAGCTGCAGATGTGCCAGTGCAGAAGGTGGCTTTGGCCAAGCTTTTTTCCACAAGAGCTATTAAAAAGTTCCTAAATCATCACTTTGCTTGAATTTCACTTACATTAACATGCATAAAGGAAAATTATGACTATTAAATGATCATTGTCTATAAAAGCCGTAATTCCCACCTTTCCTTCTCCTCCACCCATGGAGTGTTATGGGCCCAGACTCGGCACACCAGTGATGCAAAGAAGTGCTACTTTTGTTTGTCTTATAGATAATCTACGATGGGATGAAGGAGGTGACAGTTAAGAGATGTGTGACCTTTTAACACCATGCCCACATCTGTGTTATCATCTCTTACAAACACCTCCTGCCTGCAGTGTGGGTGCAGTGGGTGTCAGCAAAGCTGGTGCAGAGGTGTGGCACTCAGTTGCCTCTAGCAGCACCTTAATGCTTTCCTAAGCATTTTGCTTGAAGGATTTAATACTTCCCATCATCTCCTTTTGCTCAGTACCCCTCTGTCTGACACGTAAATAATGAAAGTGTGCTCTTCCTCTTCTGGTATCTCGTCCTGACAATCAGCTGCACGGAAAGTGCAGTCAGTCAGTATTTGACAGGAATGAAAGAGAAAACAGGCTGAGTTTCATCTGTGCAGTAAGTTTCATAGGCAATCCCATAAACTCTGCTCAGCAACACTGGAGCCTAACAATGTCAGCTGCTGGAAATTCTCATCCCTTTGGAAAAGTCCCTAGCTCTGGCTGCAGTTCCCACCAAACCACATCAGAAGAGCACAGGAGCTTTAACAGCTCTGACAAGCACGTGGCTGGCCACACATCCCTGTGCTTTAGAGCTATGGGTGAGCCTGAAGTGAAAACCAGAAACTTTTAGGCAGAAATAGAAAGTGCTGTGTAGCTGGGTCCCCCCACTTCTCTGAGCACAGCAGCCCCACGAGTGGCCACTGCGCTGCCCACAGCCACGCTCACTGAAGTCCCTGGTGGCCTGGGGTGGTTGCCCAGAGATGGCAAATTCAGATGCAGCAGGAAAAAGCTTCAAGGGCTTGGCAGCCTGGATAACAGAGAGTCGAAATGTCCATTTGCCAAATCCACTGAGAGGCAACAAGCACTTCACTGTTTCAATGCTCTTGAAGCTCAGATTAATCTGACTCCCAGATTAGATTTTCTGAGCTAGGAAGATGGTTGTAATATTGATTCTTTTTGTATTCTCCTATATCAACTACTACTTGCAACTGGATAGAAATCTTCCAGGAATTTTAGAAACGATTGATGGTTTGAAAATATCTGAGATATTTTATCCACAGAGATGCCCCCTATACTAGAGGAAATGAAAATCTTTCACTAAACACTTGGGAAATATTCATTATTTATATAATCAACACCCAGTCTTGGTCTCTGTTTATGTACTTCTCTGTCAAAAACTTTTACACTGCTCTTATGAGTATCAGGGCCTTCCTTTTCAATGCTGAAGTTTCACATCCTTACTGAAATTTAGGCTTCCAGTAGCTTCCTCCCCACAATGGAACTGAGTATTAAATCTATGCTGAGGTCAAAAAGCATTTGTTGCCACTCCAAAATATTTAATGCCTTCCCCCAGGTCCCTTCCTTGCATAGTTATCCATATAAAGTAGGTGCAAGCCTGGTGTTTTATTTTCACGCAAGGTATTTCTCACAGAATGGTTTCCCCCATGTAGGAAAATTTTACCCTAGTGAAAATTTGTATTGCGGATTTTTCTGCAAATGATTGCTGGGGCAGAGGCACCTGCACCCTCAGCTGCTTCAGAAAGCAGAGCCTAAACCACTCAAAGCAATGCTAACAAGCCCCAAAGCTTTGCCTTGCTTGGGGCGTTTTAGAGCACTTGGGTAGAATTGTGGTTGCACCTGACCCCATGTAATACACAGAAAAAGATCATTCCCCCTGGAAGCATCTCTGACTCTCCACTGTCTGCAGAGATCCCAGTGCAATTACCTTCCTAACCTGGATGCCTCAGGCAAGGTAAATCCATACTCCTTTTGTGCAGTCTTAGCACTAAAATGCCTTGAATTGCTGCTGTTTTGCCTTCACCTTCATCCCCTTGCCCTGTGTTGCCACAGGTCTGCAGAAGGCAATGGGTCCTTCCCACTGAGTCCTCAAAAAACTAAACTCTTTATTGATATCTCTGACCTTCCAGAACAGAAAGGAAAAGTGATACAGGTTTCAAATTCAGAATGGATGGAATAAGTAGCTAAAAATGTTTTCTTTATGAATGACAAATAATGACAGTAGAGAACACCAAAATACCTCTTCGAGACATTTCCTAACTAGAGGGAAAAATAAATTAAAATGTGCAATAAAAAATTTATAGCAGTTAGTGATTTCACTTTGGAAAACCTGCTAGGAAAAAAATTTAATGGCATAATAAATTATTTTTTTGGGTGAGAAATGATTATTTGGGGGGGTAAAGGTGTGACAATTTCTTGTAAATCCAATCAGCCAGCTAGCAATTATTAACGTTAAATTGCTCAATGTCTTTCATGCTGCACCAAGGCAGAGCACTGGATTCTCAGGTTTCTCTCACAGGCTGGTTGACATCAGCTGCATGCACACAGAAGAAAGCATTCTGAAATGTGTTAAATCACTATCAGCAGAAACTCAGGGCAAGGTATCAGAGAACACCAGATTTCTACCAGCGTGGTTGGAAAAGTCTTTATTTTACTTTGTATTCTGCCCAGTGTATCTTTAGCATTTCATTTTAACTCTAAGGAAGAAGCAGGTAATTTGGGTCTGACATGTCTCAAATCAACACTCAAACCCTCTGACATACTGTGTTTTCATCTATTACGCTTTTGATCCTTGAAGAGACTGAAATCTGTTTGAACCAAATTATTTTTCAGCATTGTGGATGACACTGAAATTTTTAGCCACAAACTCAGTTCAAATGAGGAATGAGGAAGTGCCAAAATGTCAAAGCCGGGGAGCTGGAGATGGCTTTGGTACTTTTGTTAATTTGGATCCAAGATGATATATGGGACCACAGGGCACAAAAAAAAGAGTTTATGCTTGAAATAAACATTAAAAAGATAAGTGGGATAACCAGAGTTCAAACGCAAAATTCAAAGTGTCCCTTTCCTTTATACACCCCCCCTTCAGAGTTTTGCTTTAAAACTGAACTCAACCAGAGTTTAATGGCAAGAGATGATGTGAAGCTGAATCAGTGGCTGGCAGCCTGAAGAGAAAATTCATAGCACCATTGCACAAGAAAGGTGGCAGAGCTGAGCTGGTGAGACTTGAAATTTATATTTGTCCATTATAATACTTTTTCTAAGTTATTACATATCCCTAAGAAAAATGAATGTGCTACAGTGGGTTTATTTAAACCTCTGTGGAGTTTGGAGTCATTTGGATTTGTCTTTGAGCAATTTCATCTATTGCTGTTCCTGTCTCCAGTCACCAGACATGTAACCGGAAATCCAGTTACAAAATCAACTAGCTTTTCATCTTCAAATATTAATTATCATGAAGTCTTTGTGAAGCTGATAAACATCACTGCCCTCCATTCCTCACAGGAGACAGATAGCAGCAAAGCAGCTTTCCTGAAACCACAGAGAAACCATCCCAGAGCCTGAAATGTGATTTAACTTCTGTGCTTTTCTAAACTGAGCAGTGGCAGGGACAGTGCCTGCATGATGAGTGTCACTGGGCACTAAGTCAGCAAAAGTTTCAATCACTCTTTTGAAAGCCTGCAGAAGTGAAAAAGCCGCACGAACTTGCCCCATGCAATTCCATAAATACTCAGCTCAGGCAAAATGTTCTCCAGGCTCACATCCCTACAGGCATATGTGGAGGCAACAGATCAGCCCAAGGCAAAAACTGTAGGCAAATGTTTGTAATAATGTAATTCCAAGAAAGGCAGTGCAGATCTTCACCTCTGCACATGATCTAACATCACATATGTGAGGGAGCATGAATGCTGTGCTCCCCACACCAATTTGGTTTCGGTCCATCTCTCCCAGCTGGAGCAAACACAGTTCTCATCACAGCAGTTCCCTTTACCTCCTCCTTTGATGTATTTGCCGGGATTCTTATTAGGCCATGGAGAAAAGGCACCAGAATAGATGAATTCCGTTGTTCAGGAGCTCTTTTGAAGAACTAGCCCTTAACTATGATTTGTTTTCTTCAGTTAAGCAGAAGGTTTATGACATTTGCTGTCGCCTGGGTGTTCCTCAGGACAGAGCCTTTATCTGCCTGTCCACAGGAACTTGTGCAACGAGCTCCATATCCTTGGCCAAGGCTTTTCACATCTCACCACAACATAAATCCTGCTCTAAGCATAAAGTACATCACTTTTATCAGAAGTCTCTCACTTCAAAGGGAAACTGCAGTGGAACAGAGCATTAAACAGATCCATGGGGCTCATAAGCATTTATAAGCCTCCTAAAAGAAGAACTCTTACAGTTCATCTTCTCAACTGAAAAAAGGCTCAGTTTTAACATCTTTTTTTTTTTTTTTTCAGTGAAATACAGCAATATCTGTGAGCTGTTCCAAGCTCACAGTGAAGATAACTCAGGGATTTTGGCCCCCCCATGCACAGACCAGCACCAAGGGCAGCCCTAAGGAGCAGCATTCCCCCACAGCTGGTGGCTCTCCAGCCCTTTGCTCAGCCCAGTGTCTCCCACGAGTGCCCTCCCACAGCCCAAATCTCAGCACTGTCCAGCACGGAGGGCAGGGAGTCACTCAGCCCTGAGCCTCGTGGCCGCCACACCTCGTGCTGTCCCCACTGCCACGAGGCGGACACTGCCACAAGGCGGCTCCCTGGGCAGAGGACAAGGAGCTGGGAGATTTGACTGGCTGTGAGCTCTCCTCAAATGCTTATTATGGGATAATTAATCACAAGCACTAATTTTCACTCTGCCTCCGCTATGAAGTGCAGTGTGTTGTTCCTGCACGCACAAGCTGTGAAAGGCTGGCAAAGGCGGGGGGTCAGGGCCAAACACAACGAAAACGAATCACACAGCACAACAGGCTCATGGTGAAGCATCACACAACTCCCTTATTCCCTGGGGTTTTGTCTTTTCCTTTAAAAATGAGTAAAATTTGGCTTTTAAAAATCCCTATTACCAGTGAGGAATTTGATAGCAAAGAATGTGGTTGCATGCAAAACTCAGGGTACCTATTCCTACAAAAACAATGTGTGAAAGCTTCCACTCAATTAGTGCTGCCAGTGCAAATTGTTCTCACTGGAAATGACAAGATAAAATGTGACAAAATGTTACACAGCAGGTGGGAGCTCCATTACTAAATGCCCAGAAGGAAACCAGATGAAGGATTTTTTTTTTGTCTTCTGAGTATTGACCATTATTATAATTGAATAACCTTTTTTTAAAAGAGGTACTGAGCAAAGTTTTCATGACCTTAATTGCTTCACATAACTTCCCACCTTACATGCTATTGTTGTTCATATCCTAAGTGTCACTTGATATTCATGACAATTCATAAAGACTGTAATTTGTGATAATTGATGTCATTAATATACAGTCTTTGAAGGCCTTTCTGTAATCATTAGCTAAACCATATGGGATGTAAAATCAATGATCTGAACTACGTCATTAATAATAATAAGTTAGGTGTGAGTGAGTTTTTCCCCAAAATATGAGTTCTTCGGGTTATTTAATTTCATTATCACTGTAGAGAAACAATAACCTTGACATAAACCAAAGTTTCCATATGACCAAAGATAGTTATTTAATGCTAGCCCCTTTTTTCCTTTAGTTGGAGAAAACTTGAAATTATTTTCTATACATTACGTAAAACATTAGTCCAGATAAATTAAGACTTCATGGTGGAAACGCTGAGGGCCAAATCAGCTCTAGTGTAATTACTTAGATAAAGTGCCTGAGTACTGAAAAAATTTCTGTGGTCTGAGATAGAATGAAACCAGTAAAATTTTGCCACTAAATTCATGGATATTGCAGTATTTTCTTCATCTCCTCCTTCTCTCCGTAAGACTCTGGGGGACTTTGCACTCTGCCTGCTGTTCTGCGCAGAAGGTGCAAGCATCAAGAGAAAACAGTGCAAATGAAATCATGCAATCTCCTTGGTTTTTTGCTCTCCCTTCTAATACCTTTTCTCTCATAAATCAAACCACAGGTGGGCTTTACCTGTTGTCCATATTCTCACTTGGCAGGGAGAAAAGAGATCCCTGCAGTCACCAGGTTTAACTCCAGCTACTGACAGTGGGAAGAGGCCTCCTCCTTCCCAGGGATGTACCTGGGTCTCACTGTGGTGGAACACCACAGATGCTGCCCAAAGCAGCACCAAAATGCAGCCCAGGACATCACGCCTGCTAAATGCCCCTCATGGGCTGCCTGACCTCAACCCCGAAGTGTGTTCAGAGCTTCTTGTTTAAACAGAAACATCAGCCATTTTTTTCCAGCTGAGAGAATGAATGGACCCAAAAAGCAAAGGTTCCCTGGTTAAACACTGCCTGGAGGCACAAAAAAGAGCTGTAAATGCTGTTTTCTCCTGTGAACTCTGAGCCAGAGCCTGTCGAGCCTTCCTGACCTCGGTCATGCTGGTATTTTAGATTTCAGCTGACGAGGGCAGTGTATCATCAATGCACCCAGAGCAAGCAGCACGCAGCAGGCACTTGGAGCCAGCACAGCTCCCAGCTGCTGGGGGAGCAGAGCGCAGGAGGGAAGGAAAGCTTCACCCTGAGGAGCAGCAAGCAGCAGTTACAGGGTGTGAGCCTGAGAGAGGCTTTCTCCTGGAGACACGCTGGGGGAAGGTGGCCTGTCCTGAAGTGGGACCTCTCTGGGCGCCCTCTTGCCCTCTCCCTGCCCACCCAAGGCCAGATCCATCACCCCAGCCCTCGTGGGAGGCAGCAGGAAGAAAAGCAGCTCTGAGAAAGCAAAGGGAAAACTGTGACTCTGCCTTATCTTAGCTGGAGGTGCTAAAATGCCCCAGTCGTGGGTGCTGAGCACTCTTGGCAGTCATTTTATCCCCATCCACGTATTACATGGAGATTCAAAACTCTAATTTCTAATGCCTCTTCTCGCCTTGACTGAAAACTCCCCAAAATGACAGCTTTGTAAGAAAGATGTTGCTGAAGACAAGATCTGACTGACAACATCTTTACAAATGAGGTGCTGTCAGGCAGAATGCATCTTGATTTGTGGATTTGCAGAGAAAAATGTTTAAAATGTTTACTCCTAAACTCAGCAGATTTGCAACAAAGGAATTAAAAGATATTAAAGCCTAGCAGAGTTTAATGCCATTTTATGAGAACTACTTTGAAGACTATTACCTCATTACGTAAATAAGAGTTTGCTGTTTAAGACTGAGTAATTACCGGTGGCAAAAGCAGCAATGTGGCTGTGAATGCCTGGAAAACCACTGACATCAACACCACTGATAAAGAGAGTGTGTCTGCTTTTGCCTTAGAGGAATGTACCAGCAAAGCCCATTTTTGGTTTTTGGTTGTTTCAGAATGCTAAAATTTGTCCAAGGAAGCTTTTCCTGAAGGAACGCAATTTCTCAACAGAAGGTTTGCACTTCAGAGCAGCTTCCAATGAAAGAAATGATTGTTCATGGAAATCCAGTCTGTCTCTGGCCTCTGCCATGTGTTTGTTAAATCAGCAGGGGCACGGATTTCCCTTTGCAGTTTCCTAGCCATTAACAATATCACTTGTGAGCACCTCCCCTGCCACGTGTCCCCCCACGGAGGGCCCTCACTGCCGCTCCTTGGGTTTCATGTGCATGCCCAGAGCTGGACACCCTCCAGCACAGGGTGACAAAGGGAGGCTGAGGCTGCAATTGGGGTGCTTGAATTTCCATATTTCATTTCCTTCAGCACGGTGCAGAGTTTCTGTTTCCATCAGAGATCAAGATAACTTTGATCAGACTATTTTTATTTTGTATTGCATTTTTTCATTGCTGCATGATCCCCTCTTCTTGCCTTGAACCGAACCACAATGAGTTATCTCCCTGTTTTCAATCATCAGTTCTTTGGGGAAAACGAAAACAAGGCAATCACACTGCAGGGACAAGAGTACATTTTTTATAAAGATCTTCTGGATGTTTTTCAGCAAGGCTGGCTTTATTCTCATCCCTTAGTGAGAACCAGAGGAACATTCTCAGGAGGCTGAACTGGCATTTGGGCACCTATCAAATTTGGTTTTCACTGAAACTCATTTCCTTGCAGTCTCCTTGAATTGATTCTGGTGGCTGACACGACTGTCCTGGCTCACTACAAAGTCCGTTTCAAACCTCACAGAAACTGCATTCCTGGATCCTTCTTGAAAGCATAATCATGTTCATTCTAAATTTAATTATTTTAATTGCCAGCCAAAAGAACTTTCTTTCATTACACTCACGTAAAGCTTATCATTTCCCCCCTCCTACAGTCACTAACCAACTCACATAAAAGAAAATACATTAAATTGATTTTCTCCCATAGGAAATACATCAAAGAATGAAGTGGATTGATTTCCCTCCATAGGAAACAAGACATAAATGTTTTTAATCCAGGTGCTGCATTCAGTTACCATGTACAGTATGAAAAACTGTGCCATAAAAATGAAATTAAATGCATAATAGCATGGGAAAATCTTCCCTCATATTATCTTAAAGTATCCATTTTTTTGGCAGGACACAAAATAAACCTTTATGCATTACCTACACGCTTCTGCTTTTCAATGGGTTCTAGTACCTATTTATGCACCTTTCTGGGATGGTCTTTGGAAAGGACCATGTTTCATCATCTCTCTCTGATTTCAGCGAGCAGACTCCGAATGCAATTTACTCACTAAATTTGAGTAAGCGTGGCAAATCTCACCCTGTGCTATCACAGATTGCACTCTTCCATCACGTATCAATCCCGTGAAGATATATAACTGAGGATATAACTCACAGCCTCCTTTAAAGATTGTATATCGAGGCTTCACCATCCTTGACTTTAAAATCATCCATGCAGATTTTACTGGTCAAAGCTGTAATTACATCAAATTTTAATAAATCTTGTGGCCTGTACAAGGCAAAAAGAAGGCACAGTTAGAAATACCAGATTCAAACACTGCAATGTTTTCAGCTCAACTATTACATTAAATCTTGGGCTTACCCTTAGTGAAAATAAATTAGTTATTATATCCTTCTGAGGTCATTATCATGGACAAGCTGCTGTTGAACAGAAGGATTTCCCCAAATTTTCCATTCAAAAATAATTCCCAGCAGCTCTTCTTTTCTGCTCTGGAAGCACAAGGGAAGAACACAGTCGTCTATTACCTCCATGCCCACAGGAGGTGCTGAGTGCTATACAGGGGGTGTTGTGTGTTCACGCAGAAAGAATCCATGTGCCATCACACCCCTCACTCGGGGCAGGCACCAGGACCCAGAGAAATGCAGCAGGAATGGCCTGTGCACCAGTGCTCCCAGAAAAGGAGGGATATTCACTTGCTGCTGACTGGTTCACTTGTGAGCCTTCTGTTGCCTTGAGCACAACATTTGCATTTATCTTTCTCTTCAAGCCCATTTCCCTGGTTAATAAACTCTAGATCTTCTTTGATCAGTGTTCAGTAAAAGTCATGCAGATGTAATCTTTTTGATAGGAATTTTCTATATCTGTAAACAAAATATCAGCAAAATGTAGACTCTGTTCTATCTGCCAGAGAGGGGCATAGTTATTGATCTGGACATTAGACTGCCGTTTTATTGAAAGACTGATTTTCTTTGTATCTGAATTGGCATAAGATATCAATAAGAAACTTCCTATCTTAGCAGAGATTCAGGCAGGTCCTCTTTCCAGGGTAGCATGCTGGCCAACAGCAGGGTCGTGACTTCCCTTATACTTCTCCAACTGTCATTATTTGCCATTGAAAAATAGATGATCAGTTTTAGATCAATAGTCCTGAAGTCAAATACATGGAATGCCGTAACTGAGGCTGGAGATCAAATGCAGTTTCTAGGGTCCCATTTTTAATTGTCCAACAAAATATACAATCCTTATTCTTCTAATTGCCTTCTGCCATCAGTGTACCAGAAGTGCCCGTGTGTAATCTCTGTCTGTGGTTTTGATTTCAGAGAATGGCAGAACCATAGAAAGGGTCGGGTTGGAAGGGACCACAACGCGTCATCTGGTCCAACCTCCCTGCCCAAGCAGGATCATCTCAGAGCACGTTGCCTGGGATTGCTTGCTTTAACCATACATTTACCATTTCTAAGTTGTGCAGATCACAGGAGGAAAAAGTCCCACCAAGGTCAGAAGTAGTCTTTGAGCTGTGCTGCAGAGGCAACCAGAAATGCTGGTGACAATTCGTGTGTAGCTGGTTTGTGCTCACTATGTCATTGTGCTGCTCTCAGATATGCAGGCAGCTATGCAGCCTCTGCAAAGCTTGTCCTCATTCTTGTAGCTCCTACACTACTTTTGCTGCCTTTCCCAGAGTCTTAATCATCTGCCTGTCTAATATTTTCTCAGAGGATTTCACCGCCTTTGTATTTTTTTAGCAAAGCTCAAATAGGTTCATTGGCAGGCTTTAATGACAGCTACTCAAGGGGTGGAGGTAGAGTCTGCTACACGAGTACCACTCTCATTTGATGTTCATTTATAGACAAAAGGGTGAACAAATCCACAAGAGGCATTCAGGGATGCACTGTCAGCCATGCTGGTGAAGTATCCCAGTCTCATTCTGGGAGATTTCCGCACTCACATTGGCAAGATCTCCCATTAAAGTGAAGAACTACTCTGAAAATAAGAAAATGCCTTTCGCCTAAGATTTTTTAAGTCCCTAGGTTTACAGGGATAAACAAAATCCAGCCACAGTTCCAAAACTTTCTCCTTCTTGCTAGTTAATGGTTTGTTTCTGCAGGCAGAAAGCCAGAGCATTTGTCAGAGCACAGTACATTAAGGCTTATCTTTTACCTGTCTGTGCTGCTGTCCAGGAGGCACTGCGTGTCTCCCTCAGCTCAATTCCAAGGAATAGGCTAATTTCTTTAATTGATTCCTAATCTGAAAGATGCCTTCCTAGGAGTAATGAAGGGAAACAGTGCTTATGCCACACCTGCTTGTTTTATGGTCTCCTATTCAATATCTTGACAGAAAGAAAGTGTAACATCACTTGAATTCTCTGGCCAATGAGACACGGATGATAGACTCTCTATTCCTGCAAGAGTTTCAACACATCACTAAGAATCAAACTGTTAAAGTTGAGTTCACATGAGGGGGGAATTATACCACTGTGATGGAAAAAGAATTGCAAAATGTTTGCAGATTTCACCCCTCCTGTGGATGATGCCCAGCATGGCCCCCATGCCTGTCAGACAGCAGAAGCAGTAGCTTGTTGTTTCTATAAGCCCCTGTAGGCTAGAATTCCATTTATCAGAGAGTGTCTTACACCAACCTGTGTACCTTTGTTGGACATGTTCCTGCCTGTACAACAGTGCAGCAATTTGTCTGGACATGGAGCTATTGACACCCAGGACAGGAATACAGGACACAAAGGAATGAGCCATTCTGGATGTTCCTCGTTCTCCAGTGTCTTTTCAGAAAGTGCCCTTATCCTAACCCTCAAGTTATCAGTGGCTTTGCTTATCCTGGAGATTTCCCATAGCAACAGGATTAAGATTATGGCCAAAATGCGCTTTGCAGGTGACAAGACACCTCATGTCACAAGGGCTGCCTGGGCAAGAGCCAGCGCTTCCTCACTGACTTGAGCAAGATACTTCACTGCATAACAGCCTGTGTGTCAGATAGAGGCCAAGAATAAGGTTTTGGCCATCCTTTCTGTGAACATAACTTAGGGACTATAAAGCAAAACCACATGCAAAACACAAGAAAACTATGAGCTTTTTAATGGTAAAATGCCACCACATCATGGAGAACAATTCTTGGTAAAGCTGTCACGAGCTGCTGTCAGCTTGTCTGTTTGATCTATTAATCTGTTACTGCTGCACATATGACCCTTATTTGATTGTTTTTCACAGGCTTCACATCTTGTTATAAACTTTGTCCAAACTTTCAGCAAAACAGTGATTATCTTCAGTTATTCACTGTGGCATGAAAGGTCCTGACCCCCCGATGAGAATCTCCAGCCATGGCTCACTTGCAAACAAATATAAATGCGAACAATTTAAAGCCATTAAGAAGAAAAACAAAGTTTGGTTATTTTGCCACAGCTATTTATACCGCCTGTGTTCATTTCTAGAAATAACATTGCTACTCTGTAGTTCAGAAGAGGCTGTAAATTAACCAGCACTGCACTGGATATATTCGCAGTTACCATTAACCATTGCCAACCACATATAGATTTCCAATAAACAGGTCTCATTCATTGTAAAAATTAGATAATTGAAACTATCTATTTGCTTCAAGGCTGTGGTCTCAGAGGTGATGCTTCTGTGTTGCCACGACTAGTGGGAGACAGAAGCCGTAATTCACTTCCACAATACTCTTTGCCCACTTTTTTTGTCAGTAATAAGAACATTTTATGAGATACTGGAGATTATGAGTCGACTTCTGTCCACAGCTCTTCTGCCTGAAGAACACCCCTTTTTCTCTCTTCGCCATCCCTTAGCTCGGCAGAGGTATTCAAAAATGTTAAGAGAATAGAATCTTGTCGGAAACAGCAGTCTCAAACTCCTCTACTATCTTTTCCATGCTGCAGATTGCAGATTGTTGATTATTACACAGGCTCTGAAATAAATACATTCCAGATAGTGGGAAATGTATACAAACACTGCCAAACAAATTTTCATGTAGCACTTTCCATCGAAGAGTAACTTATCTACTGAAGTACTAACTAAACATCTTTGCCTCTCTGATTAAAATCTTAGGGTTGAAAAAGTATATTTTGTGTTAGACTGCAGCAAAGTAGGAGAGGTGGAGAAAGGTTCAACTGGTGTAAAATGTTTGCATCAACATCAACAAATAAATAGTTGGAAGCATAGATCTCTCTTTTAAACAGAAAAAAAATCCTGAAAGGAGATGTTTCCCATTCGCAAAATGCCTTTTTATGATTTTCTCATCATTCTTTTCAGCCAGTGCTGCAACACATTAACTGGCTCCTCGCTACAGTAAAAGTCCACTTAGGAATTTTTCCGAATCTATATTCAACTGCATCATGAGGAAATGTGTCTCCCTGGGATGAATCTCCCACTTAGACCTATGCTATTTTTTTTTCAAGACAATCATTGAGATTACATGCTCCTTAACTGAAAATCAGTCAAATATATCCCCTGATAGTTCAGGGAGTTGGTGACTGGATGATCCATCACCCATTTCCCAGGCACAGAGCTATTCCTGAGCCACTGCACCTTGTCATCTGACAGACTGCTGCTCACATCCCTGTGAGGCAGTTTATAAAATCTTATGAAGTCACTTTTCTACCTCATGAAGAAATGTGGAGATATCAGACGTTATTTATACCACATATCACTAACTTGAAACCAAAATACGTCTGCAACAAAATTACATATGCATTTTTCTCAGAAAAATTAAAACAAAGCTGGCCAGGAATTTATAAAGGAAAACTCTTCTCTTGTTTTAATGCATGAATTGCTGGCAGCTGGACGTGCCTCGCGTCTGCAAACCAAGGAGCAGAAGAAACTGGTTTATGTTCCTGTGCTACCTGAGCCTTTTCCCACATCCTCAGGAGGCTCCATAATCACAAAGATAACAGAAACTTAGGACTGGATGTTTGTCTCAATCATCTTCATGTAAAGGAGAGTTCCAGCCTCATGTAGAAGTTCTTCCAAAGTTATCAGATTCTCTCAGATTTCTCTATCTTAAAAAGGAGTTTTCTAGGACAACAGTGAGCAAATGAGTTTAAATCCCACCATCTTTGTTTAGCTGCTTTCTTAGGTAGCTGTCTGGTGCTGCCACAAGCAGCCTTTGCTCAGCACTGGTGACATAACCAGAGCCCTGCAGGAAGGACGTGCTGAAACCAAAGAAAGTGACAGGAGCAAGCGTGGAGCAGAGTGAGTTTTGTCCCTTCTTGGGAAGGACTTGCTGCTGAAGCACCTCTAAAAACAGCTCTCCCTCCACTGCATTCAGAGGGAACTGGATTTTGTGCAATCTGTTAATAAATACAGCTGCTCCAAAGGAGTACTTCAGCCATATTATCATTTCTAGTCCCAAAGGATGAGAATAAATGAGGGTAATGCTGGCAACTGCCCAGGCTCAAAGGGCAATATCACTCAAGAGATGTCGTTGACAGCTACAGTGGGAACATTTGACTGAGTAACTCAGAAGCATCAAGGCCTCTACCCTTAAAATTATGCCATACTTCATATATAATTTCCAGCCATGTTCTGCATCATTCACTTCATGATCGAAAATGATCTTTTTACTCTTACTAACAATATTTAAACTATGATGTACCTGCAGGGAAATACATGATTGCTCTGCAAGAGAGCACTTCAAGTATTGAAATTGGCAAGTCATTTATCCATAAGCCAAGAGATTTGTTGCACTTGTTAAAACTGAAATACACAATACTGAAAGAGAAGGATATAATTATAATTTATGGAGAGAGTATTCAGTAAACAGTGTGATTTGTGTCGTTTGTATGTGCTGCTTTAAATAACCATTCTTCTGCTTGAAAAACTCTAAGTTCAAACAGAACAAATGAGGAACTGGAATTCAAGTTGTGTTTTATTCCATATAATGACCATTCAAATAGAGAAATCTCTACTGATTACATTCATTTATGGGCCTTGGTAAGTATAAGAAAGTATTTTAGCTAATTTATGAGGATGAGAATCGTCATGACTTATAGGAAACAATTTACACAAGCAATTCTAAAATACACTTTTAAATTAGGAAAGAGCCAAAATTCTGGCAGTGGCCATATTAGCAAAGAGAAGACACACAATAGCATTGATGAAAATTTGCATAATATCTGCTTAATTAAAAAAGCAGTGTTATATATTGCAGCCAATAGATTAATCCACTTTTCAACTGGTTTTAAAAGAATAATGTAATTCTAGATCAGAAATACTTTTTCCTCCAAGCAATTTGCCAAATAAGGACCTAAAATGTAAAATATTTTTTTCCATTAGTTTTAGGTAATTGAAATGCAAAGTGCCAAGCCCTTAATCTTTCCAGGCAGGAAAAGCTGCCTGCTGTCAGATTTTATTAAGTCTTTTTGCTGCTCTTTGTATAGTCAATAACAAGTGTCTAAACCCAGGAAATGATGTAGAGGTAGTGTTCAAAGGTAAGGATATGATAAGGGGGTGTTTGCATTCAGGATAATATGAAAAAGTCCAACATGTACGCAGAAAGATTATTCTCCATGTCAACTAATTAGCATGTTTATTGGAAGCATTAATTATTCTGACAACCAAAGAGATTTTTAAGTGTGTTAACTCTTCATATGCTCATTTCCTATATGCCTTTCTAGGCAGACTCTTTATATGTTCATATTAATAAAGTTAAAAGAAACAGTTCTTTCCACTTCTAACATGTGCTAGTAAGTAAAAAATAAATTCTAACAGGGGTAAGTGAGTTTCAAAACATATCCAAGAGGAAAAAAAATTCTGACAAAAATTAGAAAACCCTTAGCATCTTCCAGGAGGTGGCCTCCCATTTGAGCACAATGCTATCTGCACCTCAGAAAGATGGTTTAGATTTAAACTTACACCTGAAAACACAATGGCTTGCAAGATCCCAGATATCAAAGCAGCCACTAAAGACAGGTGCAGGTCCGTGCCCACTCGACATATAAACATCGCTGTTTCCTGATATGTCCCAAAACACAGTTCCTGGAAGCCCAAAATAGGAAATCCCACTTGCAGTCTGGTTCCAGTTCCTCCCTCACAGAGGTGGAGTCCAGCAGCATCTCCTGTAGTTTGGCTCTGGAGCTGGGACCTGCTTCATGCAAAAGCCTCCTGCTGAAAGCCTGGAATGCCACAGAGCACAGCTGGGACTGGCAAAGGTGCTGGGGAGGGTTTGGGAGATGATGCCTAAGCAAAGGTAAATCCTGAGCAGATAAATAAATGCATTGCCAGGTTTGATCATTCAATCCCAGTGCAACACTTAAGTAAGGGTTTGGTGTTGGATCTGTTCATAAATTAAATAATTTGGCACTTAGCTTTGCTGCTTAGAGCAACCACTGCGTTGCTAGGACCACACTCTCCCACCAGACTCTTCCCTAGTGCTCTTCTTGCTCATATTGAATTTTTTGGAGACAAATAATCATTTTCACTGTGCCCAAAAGCACTGCTTGGAGCGACGTTTTCCAGCCTCAATTTCACAAATCTGCTCTCTGCAGAAGGAAAAAGGAATTCTTCATGTTTTTCTAGTCTTTGTAGTGTGCCAGTGCACCGCTTTTTGAGAGCAACACAAATATGCCCTGTTTTCTCCTGTCTTTCTTCTTTCCCATTATTTTCTTTCAACTTTCTTTGCAATTTTTCTTGCTTTCATTTCCTCTAGTGTTATTTTCCCCGTCTACCTTTCTTGCACTTTAACCATCCTATTCTCAGTGCCATCTCTTTACACCCATATCTGAGTCAATCTTTCTTTCTTGATTTCTCCTCACTTTCCCTCACTGCTTCTCTCATCTCCAACTTTTCATTTCACCATTATCTCTGCGCTGAGGCCTTTCAGTACAGACTGCACACATTCTCCTTCTGCTACATACGTGCATAAAATTCTCTGTTATTCACATGAATGCATATGCAATGAGAATTTGGTGTTTATTAATAGCTCAAAGTTGCTGACCTCTGAGGCTTTTTTACATGACATTAAATGTTTTTCTTAAGATTTTTTGTTAGTCCAGTGTCTACATTACAAACCAGCAAGACAGGGAGCTTTGTCTATAATACACTTTGAGAAACCTCATATCCAGGGCCATCATGTAGCCTTTCTGTTTTCTCATGTCAGCTTCTCCTGGTTTCCTCTTCCTCTGAGAAACTAAACAGGTACAGATCTAATTACCAGTATCTCAGGCCATCGTTAGCAAAGTAGACACAGAGTGAATTGAATATCTCTTCAGGGAGATCATTATTTGAACAACCCCACAAAACTCTTTAATATACCTTTCTTTGAAACTGCACCTCCAAGCATTTTGCAAAAACTCAATAATGCGCTTGCGAGGCTGAATAATTTTGGGTACAAAGAGAGAGTTTAAGAATCTGCATACAAAATTAAAAAAACCTCTAAGTCAGTATAAAATCCAAAGTACAGCAAAGTGATTGTGGGTGAGCTGATAATGGTTTCTATGAGGAAACAAAATCTGAGAGAGCTGTTAACTGTGCACAACTCTGAACTTCAAAGCAGCTGCTGGCCTGGCACAAGGTGAGCAGCACTCAGTGACTTCAGTTCTCTGTAAAAAGCTACAAGTCAGGGGTCATAATTTTATAACTGCTTAGGGCTATAGGGGCAAAGATAACTATAGCTAACTACTAGAGGCTCATCTGCCCTTTTAGGTGTATCAAAAGCTACAGCCCTGGTATTAGATCTGCTGGTGTTACATACTGAATACAGCATTGATTATGGCATTGTATGGTTTTCAGATATCTTCCAATCTCATTTTTGTGTGGCAGCAAAAACAGTGCAAAAGGAAAAAATAGTTGAAACCACTGGTATTAAAGAAGAGGAACAAAGAATAAGAAGAAAAGAGCGACACTCATGGAATAACAAACGGAGAGCTTGCTGGTAGATCTCTTACTTACTATGATGATTGAGTTAATTTATTTTTAGCACTAAAATATAACTTATGAGATAACTGATAACTTTTGGCTACAAAGCAGGTTCCTTCCCATGGGAAGGAAGGGAGATTCAAGCCAACAATGGAGAACTTCAGCCAAAATACTATTTCACAAAAGACTGAAAAAATAAAAGGGTAAAATAAATGGCTGAAGAAAATTATCGGCTTGATATTTAAAACTGCTGAGCATCTGCAAGTCCCATTTAAGTCACAGGGAGCTAAAGCCATTGACAGCCTTTGTAAATCAGGCTGGATAAGTGGCAGGACCAATAACAAGCCAGGCTTACCAAAGAGATTTCATAAGCTAATGATGTGAAATAAGAGTTCTCACTTGACCTTAGTGGCAAAAGAAAATAGCACAGCTTAACAAGAAAGCTCTCCGAATCTATGATGCAAACATTTACCTTTTTTTTTTGTGTGTGTGTGTATGTTTTCTTTTAAAGAGGACTCATTTTCTCTGTCGTGTTTCTGATAAGGAAAGCATTTCAGTGACAAGTACAGGATTATATGCAAACCAAACCTGTACAAACAAATCAGTATTCAAGAGAAATTTTAGTAAGAATATATATGTGTCAAAGCTTGCCTCGGTGATTTTACTTCTAGCTTTGTTTTTTTTTCAAGAATGTACCGAAAATAAGGAGGAAAAAAAAAATCTTCACAGTCCTTTGACTCTGACATGCTTAGGGTTACGAAGACAAGGGAGCATCATATCATTTTCTGCTGGTTGGTACCATCTAAGGTGTTTGAACATCTCTTTGCACCCAGGTCATAATGTTTTCACTTCTTTGGACATCTCCCAGCACAGGCTTGCAAAGAATACCATAAACTGCTAAAATCTTTGGGCACAGTGGAGGAACAGAGTGAAGCATTTCAGTGTTCTCTGAAATGAAATCCTAGGAAACTGCTTTGAAAATCCTTGCAGTCTTGGGAACAGTGAAAATTATTTCAGGAGCATTCATCAATATGTTCAATTTCTTTTAATGACACATAGGCCACTGTAAATGGTTGTGTGTTTTGCCATTGAATACGCTGAGAAGATATGCCTACTGAGATGCCATTAAATTAGAACTACTCTTGTTGAAAAGTGTCTCAATTTGCCCTTTTTTCAGTGAGGAGAAAGAAATGTTTTTGTTCCTTCCTGCAATTTGTCAGAGCCACACAAATCTATTACATGGCTTGACACATTTTTGAAGAGTAATTTCTGAAAGAATTCATAATAGAAAGATGAATCCCCATTTCAAGACACAGAGACATCTCAGTGAAATATTGTTCAGATCATCATCCGCACTCATAAAATTAAGTGGACATTTTCCCTGCTTCTATACAAAATGATTTGTACCACTTTTCCACTGTTTCCCATTCCCAGACCCCTCGGAAGAATCCTCTAGTGGACAAGAGGATTTGCTGCTACCAGCCAGAGGTTTTCCAGAAAACCTGCCCTACCCTGCCCAGGTCAACCTCCTAATGCTGTGGGAGCCAGCCTGGAAAGGGAGAGACGAGGCATCCTCTGGCACAAGATGGAGCTTTCAGAAATGACTCTCTGGCTGCAGAAAATCCTGGGAAAATGAAGACTCAGTCACTTGCTGACCAACAGATTAGAAATCTTCGCCTTCAGTGAAGCAGTGTAGGACACCCAAGCTGGCAATTCCACCCATTTTAGAGGTGAATGATCCATCTGAGCACTCTAAATGCCCCTGGATCAGTATTTTTCAAGTGAACAATTAAAAAGAGAGACAAACACAGTCCAGAAAACTGGCAGCAGTAACCTGGCTTCAGTGGTGAGCACCCAGGCACAGCACACAGGTCTGCGAGACTGTTTGAAAGTGTTCCATCTCCAGGACACGTCAAAACCTGCAGATGAGTAACCTGTAACTGCAGAAACATGAATCCTGCTAGAGCTTGATGACTTTTTGACCACTTTTCTGATAGGTTTGAAATACATGGAGTAGGGAGAGAACCAGAGAAATTTTTCGTGCGCCGCAGTCGTTCTCTGCTCTTGCGTTTTCTAAAGTATAAATTTACTCAAAACCCAACCATTGTTTTCTCACCAACCTCCAGGTCTTCAAGAATTTCGAATGTTTGAGAGAAACTCACCTTGGATATGAGGTTTTTCAAGCCCTGAGTGCACTAAGAGATTTTCCTCCTTTCAAGTACTGGCTGATTTTGTTGCACTAAACTTAATATGTCGAGCCTGAATCCAGTGTATGGCATCACAATATCACTCACTTCACACTCCAGTGGTGATGCTGTGCAGTCGTACTACAGTAGGAAAGGTCAAAATCTGACCACTCTGTGTTAAAGAGGTTTTACCTTCCTTTCTCCCTTTCAGGTTAGCTAAATATTTGTTTCCACTGTATTTAGAAAAAGTCCAATAAAGTTTAGCATTCTGAAATTCAGTGGAAAGTATGATTCATAGTACAATATAGTGTAATATAGACCTAAAACTCCCTTTCTTTTCTTCTATTTTGCCGTTGTCTGAAGTCCCCCTCAGCTCTGGTTTCCAAAACACCATGAAAATACAGGAAATTAAACTAAGGTCTTCCACAGACTAACATGGGTTTTATGGCACAATTTTCTTTTATGCAAGGGTGTCTTAAACTTACACAGCTGCAAGAGGGAAGAAAACAATGAGGAATTAGAATATTAATGCAGTAAAAAACCTTTTTTCCTCTGAAGGAGGAACACAGTATTTTTCTGTGATGTCTCCACTAACTTTTACTCTTTTCCTCCCTCAGGTCCTCTTCACCCTGTTCAAGGTAAAGTGGGTCCAAAATCCAAAGCAGAACTTCACCAAATAGCTCTTGCACCTTGGCTAGAAATTCTGGCTGGGTTAGAAAACATATTTTAGAGGAAAATACATACAGGAAGAAGAAGGAAGTGTCTACAGTTTTGCTTATAAACAGCTTAGCACAGCAGGGCCTCTGATCTCCAATGAGGCCTTGAGTGCTTTGCCACGCAATTAAGAAGCTAATTTTCCTCATGCAGATGTGTCATTTATAGGACACTGAGCCTTTCTCCAATAATGTGATAATTTCTCTGTTCAGATTAAGATGTAAACACTTTAATGGATATAAATGTTTGTACAAAAGAATTGCTTTTGTGTAAACACTTCACTGGTGAAAGCCACAGAAACCTATTGATGCACAAAATTTTGCATATATTTCCAGTGCTAGTCAGGTGTTTTTTACATCTCTGAGAGGACAAACCAGGGGTAATGAGGAGCATTCTGGTTTTGATCCTTTTATACTCTGTGATGTGTCTTGTCTGCTTTATTCACATATCAAACACCAGTCACTGTACTATAAAGAAGCTGCTAAGCTGCAGAAACAGGCTGTAATAAGCTTTTCAAGCACCTGATGTGGAATAACAGAGTACTTATTTATATATTCTGGGAAGTTTTGAAAATGTGGGTTAAATATGAAGTATCCATAAGATGCAGAACATTTTATTTTACAACACCAGCAGTTATAACACTGTGAGAATTTTCACTTTACTTTGTATCATAGCAACTAATGAAGCCATTACTTTCCTCTGTAATAATTTCAGTGGAAAACTTATTCAGAACACTTCACCAGAGGCATCCCTAATATTCCGCCAGTAAATAACATATCTCATTTATAAACCTGTTTTCTGTCCCACTTGGCTGGTCCTTTAGAAGCCTGTCAATAGACCAGGGAAATCCAATATTCGAACTTGGCCACGTCTCATTTTGAAAGGTGACTTCAGTGCTCAGAACTCGTCCTCGCTTCAGTCAAAGATATGGTTGTAATTCAGATAGGCATCTGGGCACCAAATAACTGTGCAAGGTATGATCCTGATACTCCTGACACAGCGCAGGGGCCAAATGGGAGAACTTGCAGTAAATCCTGGATGGGTTTCTGACCCCTGCCTGGGCTGCCGTGCTTTTATTGCTGTCTCTGCTCTAACGCTGTCTTTGATCTCGCTGTGCAATTTGCAGTCTGAGTTCAGCCCTTCACAGACTGGGTGCCCACATGCATGATTTTACATTGATGCTTACGCTTGCAATGGGCTAAAAGTGATTACATAGCCAAGAACCCATGGAAAGTGAACAAAATCTGACATTCAGGCCAGGCCTACTTTAAAAACATTAAACGAACACCGTTCGCACAATCCTAATTTTGAACGCATTTTGTGAATGTACAATTGAAAACTGAACAGCTGGAAACGGTACTATTGTGTAAAAGGCAGGAAGAATCCAACTAATCACTCAAAAATTGCTGAACCAAACACACTTTTAGCACATATGGAGAATATTTTGCCTTTTAGTAAGGGTGTTAAGCACTGAGCTGAGCTGAGCTGCATTGCAAGAGCCACTGCAATGCAAAGCCCCCTCACTGCTGGTGGGTTTAGTGCCTCTGGGTAAAGCTTGCCCTGGTTCAGTAAGTCCTGAATACAAGTAGGTGTTAATACTTCGAGCAATTTTTAGAGGGAAAAGCACATATAGGACACAAATCCACACCTCATTTTATTTAACCAAATATTTAAGCATGTGTATAAGTCCCTTGAGGCTCCAGTGGGAGTGCTGAGGAATTTTTTCTCATTTAGCAGCTGCAAAATTTTAAGGAAATCTGAAACTTTACATGAAGAAGAATAATAAGTCTTGAGGAAAAGAAATCTGCAACTTGCATCACTTTGTCTGGAGATACATGCAGCATGCTAGGAATTCAAAAAGAGCTCATTGCAGATACAAGAGCACAAGAATGAGTAAATGCAACTCCATGGAAGAATTGTGTAAATAAATAGATCTCACAAAAAGCTACCTCATGGCATTTTATACACTTGGCAAAGAATATTCAGCCAATTAAGCGGTTGAAATAGACTTCTGATTTAATTACTTGGATTTCTGACTCTCAGAACATTCACTCCTACTCACAGTAAAATGACCTCATGACTGAGCATCAGGACCGAATGGTATCACATCTGAAAAAAGCTGTAGCACTTTACTGTGTTACAGACTGCTTTCTGAAATGAAAAAACAGTAAAATTATTAAATTGTTTGGGGAATACTCATTGATAACACATACAGTCAACTTCTTTTCTTCTGCCAGGTTTTAAATTACACTGTCTAGGTGTTACGTGTTTCCTCATTTTTAAATACATTTTCTTTTTCTCCCAGCTTTGCTTCTGAAACTCGCTGTAAGTCAGCTGCTTCCCTAGCCTAAAAAAAATACCAACATTTTTAGAGTTTTATTATTTGCATGTGAATGATTTATTACTGTAGGATTGCACGTAAGTACAGGTTGATGCTTAGGATTCTTCCCAAGTTTATGAAATAACTTGATTTTGATTCAAAAATTTTCCATACGCTGCCAATTTTACAACTTGTACATGCTCTTATCTAAGAGGTGTTTGACACATGCAATCAATTCTAGCATTTTCTTTTATAAATGTATATATATTCTGTAAAGCAATAAGGAAAGGTCGAACTGATGACTATTAAAGCTTCTGCTATTATTTTAAGAAGTGTCATGAGGTTAGTACATTTTAATGACTGTACAAAAGAGGCATCTTTCAGAAAATCTCTTTCTAATCAAAGAAAATTTGCAATTCTCAAACAAGTGAAGAGAAAACTTCTCATGAGTCTAATGGTTATAAAACTTCATCTGCTTTGATCTTTTCAGGAGGAAGGTATTATGGGAAAGTGTGTTCCCCTCTATTCTGTTTGATAGCCTGAGCCTTGGCAGAGGCTGTTATATTTTCTTTGGATCCATCTCACTATGATGAAAATCTCTCTCCATGGAGAAAACTCCATCACAGCCTTTCAAGAATAAATATGTCAACATGCAGTATTATAATGAGCTAAAGGGAAACACAAAAAAAGCAGAAAGTGTGAAAAGTATTTTGTTGAAGTTGTTCATTGTGGTATCGAACCAGAAAAAGCTGGACTTTTCCAATTCCCAGTGTCCTACCCTATAAAATCTAAATGTCAACTCTTCACAAAGAGCATAAGACCTTACTCAAGACCCTATGGCTTGGCTCAAGGCTTTGAACACGAAAAGCCTGGCTGATGCACTCTCTTCTCAGAGTATTGAAACTTTGGGGTCACAGTCTGCCGTTAGTGTGTGATGTTTGCTTTGATTTTTATGATCAGAGGGGATATATTCATTTATACTCTTTCGACTGTCTTCGAAATAGCACCAGAATTGCCAAGAAAATTAGGTCAGACTTTGGGAAAGCTCAGTGTCCATTATAAGAATGACAAGAGATAGAATACTCTCCAGTGAGTCCTATTCAATGTAAATTGGGAGGAACTGCATGTTGAAATGATACACAGCGTTGTGTCTGAACTCTACAGCATCAAATTATAAAACAAAGTTAACTTCTCTTTGTGCTCACCTTTGATGTGCCTCATCGATGGCAGCGGGAGTTCAACACAACGACAACTGAGATGCCATCCAGACATCAGGGATGCAAACTAGCAGCTTCTGCAATTGGCAGTTTTCTACAGAGCCTTGAAAGGGAGTTGGTGCTACCTTCAGTAAACGTGTTCTGGCATTTAAAGCATTGAAATTTCCGTGGGTTTCAGTTGTGAATACTTAGAGTTCGGAAGTTCTGCCAAAAGCCCAGTGAAGTCAATGGGCACCATAAAGAGATGGAGTATTTCTGTCTTAGAGAAATGGGGTTTTGGGGGTGGGTTGGGGAGCTGCTTGGTTTGTGTCATTGCCCTCTTAATGAACTCACTTCATTCTGCTGGCCTATCCTTTCTTCTCATCTCTGGAACTTGTGTAGCCTATTTCCTTATTCTGCTGCTGGTGGGAAAAGGGAAAAATCTGGAAAGGAAATGGTTCAATTTGCCTCTGCTGAGATGTTTATTATTTTCACAAGGTAGTAGTCTAGTTGTAAAATACTGCTGAACAAAAATTTCCTAGTTGTTAATTAGCTATCATTAGGATGACCGAAGTCTACTATCCAAATTATTTCATTTTTTGTATTATTTTAAGAAAGTGCTAAATGAAAATTCATAGTATTTTATACATTTGCAATAATTACATTAGTACAGAGTCATTTTCCTCTTCAAATTGAACATAATTTAAAGATAAAATGGCCGTTTGACATTTAGAAAACAATACAAAAAATGAATCTGAAAAGTCAAAAGCCTGGACTTAGAGAAGAACACTGATTTTCTTCAATTCATAGCTAAGACCTCCAATTTCTTTATGATGGTGAAATTGTCATGAACAATATTTGCGTTGTTTTATTCTACAATATTTTAGCCTGAAATAACTTCAGTTTTTTATTAACTGCAAGACTGAGTCCTATTCATCAGTTAGGCAGGTGTATTGCCTGATAATGCAATAAGCTTTCCTGGATGTATGAGTTGTTTTATTTCTTTTATACCAGCAATCAGCCATTTCTTTTATACCAAGAGTGTAATAAAAACAAAAGGCTTATTTCTTTCTTACTGGTAGCAGAGTTATAAATTATCATCCATCAGCAATAACTGTTGCCATTTAATAAAAAAATAAACCTTTCCTAAATCTCTCATGGAACATAATAGATAAGAATAAACAATGATATTAAAGTTGGTGCCAAAATGAAGGATTGCTGCAAGCGAGGATGTGCAGTGAAGTTATTTATGTAGATAACAAAGTCTGGCAACCAAAAGGAGCTAATTCAGTTGTAATAAAATAGATAATCCAAACTTTTCTGAAATATGAATAGTCACAAATTGCAATAATCTCAACTTGTTCTCCAAGTATTCAAAAGAAAAAAAATTGGTCAGAAACACAAACTCATTTAAAAACAACAACAACAAAAATCAAGGCAGAATGTTCTAAATATTTCACCTGTGAAGTACCTATAAGCTGCTCACCTGAGGATCTCCAAAGAAAGGTTCCTCTTTCAGTCCTGTCCTGCTTAGCTCAGACCATCGGTCCGAAGTTGGGGTTTTTTCCTAGATTTTCTGGAATTAAGTGTCAGCTCTAAACAACCGACACAAAGATTGCTACTTCAGAAAGTCTGCAGATCTTGCAGCCCCAGCCAGATATGCACTGTATTTTTTAAATTGCATTCCAGATGAAAAGTTACTGTCTTGGGTAGCTGAAAAAAGTCAACAAGCAAAAGCCAGGTTTTCAAACACACTGGGCAAGCACGATCTGGTGTGAAACCCTCTGCAAGACACAGTTTGCATTTAGGTGGAGTGACCACATTCTTAATCAAGAAAACCTGTACACAGTGTCTAGGAATAGCCAGAACAACAACAGTGGAGTGTGTTAACCATAATCAATGTTTCTCCTCTTGCTCCAGTCAGTTTGTGCCTTCGAATGCTCTGCCCTGGCACAGAACACCCCTCAGCTTCTCTCACCTGAAGGACTTTTGTCCATTATTTAACCACTTTCAAACTTGAAAATATTCAAAATGACAAGTACCATATTTTTTTGCCATATTTATTTGCAATATATGGTAAGTCTATACATATCTCCCATTCTCTCATCACTCAGTCTCTGTCCACAAGACGCAGTGCACAGCGTGTACATCTTCGAGAGCACTTCTAACACTTCAGCTCCAGAGCCGTTTTCCAGGTGCTCACCCTCTGCTTCATCCTCAGAGCCTGCAGCAGAACAAGGTCATCAGGAGCTCAGCAAGTCAGCAGTATCAGTGTATGAGCTGGAGATCACGTTCCCAGGAAAACTGATTTGTGGTCAGACCTGTTGTCTCCCCACCCGTTATCCTGGGAAGGCAATCCTTCATCCTCCGTCTTTCAGCTAGGTGAAAATTCTCTTTTGCATTTGCACCATGTCCAGCTGGTGACTGAATCATCACTGCTGTCCTTCAGGAGAGGGGGAAACACTTCTGCAGCTGAAGCAGGGCAGAGAGGGAAGCACAACCCCAAGGGCAGCTGCTTCACCTTGGCTTTGTAAGAAGATGGAAGAAGCAGAGTTCCCGATGAGACAATGCTGAGGAGCACTCACCAGATGAATGCTGCCTGCCCCAGAAACCTCACCCAGGTGTGCAGCTGCAAGCTGAGGTTGGAAGGACAGTACCCACAGCTTCCTATAAATCCTGAGATTCAATACTGGCTTCTTTAAATATAGATATGTTAACTACAAGGAAGATATATTATGACCTAGCAATAAAATTCATAGGGTTGTCTTTTTTTTTTTGGCTCAAGGTTTGAAAATGGAAAATTTCTTTCCATTATCTCTTTTCTTGATATATAACCTTTATAAATCACTGGCACGCCATTAGTCTACACTGAGAAACCAATTTATATGAGCAAATAATGATGTGATTTCCTTAGTTTTTATTTCCACACACACCTGACCAACTCGAGGCTAAGAAGATGCAGACAAGGGACTCCACAGAGAAGAGGGTAAACACACATGGGCCAGAGGGGATGTCAGAGAAGATACACAGGACATTCAACAGCAGAGTAGCAGGCTCACAGGCAGTGGATTAACATCCACTCATTTCCAGTCACCAGCCAGAATGGAGCATTAGAGCAGGCCATCTGTGAGAAAGGGTTGCGTGACAAAATTTTAATAGAAGAGAGAAATCTCTATTTCCTATCCCTAATCGCTTGATAAGGATTAGCGTTAAACTTTGGGAAGCCACATCTCACTTCACTGGCAAAAGTTCCCTTACACTGGTAGGAGTTCTCTTATTAACAGTTGTCTCTTCCAGCCCGTTCTGAAATGACTTTTCTCTCATTCCTGCCCTCTTTCACATTCTCCTTCCCTACTCCCAGTCTCTGGCACCCCAAGTATGCATCAGTTCTGTCCTTTTGCCCTTTAAGACTCATCCTAAAAAGGAAGTTATGCTGAAGGCTGATTTCTGAGAATTCATCAGAGCCTGGGGAAAGCCCAGGGTCCCATATGAACACCTCCAAATTCTTTGTCATGGAGGGCCAAAGAAGAATTTTTAGGGAAAAAATAACCTTACTGCAAACATATTTTAAGGACCAAGTGCATTTGGTCTCTGCAAAAAGGGTCAAAACTTCTTTCCTAAGGGGCCTTTCAAGAAACAGTCTAGTGTACAAAGGAATCAACTGGTATTAAGAGGAAGGGAAATTGATTGCAAACATTTGTAGAACAATGAATTCAGCAAGACACCCAGGGTAACATTATAGGCTTAAGCATTTGGGCATGAAAAGTCATCCTTCATGAACTCATTCATTGCAAATCCTAAAAAAATCATGATTTTCTTGCTGGAGATGGAAAAGGGAGAGAATTTGTTAAATAGTCTCTGAAAATGATGCTATAAGCTTCAAAGATTAACAACATAAAACTTCTTTCATATTAACTGCAGCAATTTCTCCGTGTTGTAATAGCTTAACAAATATACTTGGGATTTTTACAATAAAGAGAAAGTGATAAGGCAATTATTTACTACACGCAAAAAGCTTTGAAACTATTTATTCAATATACCATCTAAATTACACATTAGGTTAACAGGTTGCAAATGATAATCTAGCACAAACCTCAAATGATGGCTTTTGCATCCCAGAGTGATAACATTATCCCCAGCTAGAAGGAAATAAAAATACAAATTATTTTTTCATTGTGACCGTAAAAACTTTCCAGTTACAATTCACATGCAGTTCAGTATTTTATGCACAAGTGAAGGAAGCAAGCAACATTTACATGACAGAGTTATCAGTCTTTTTTTTATATTGCAGCTGTTCGGAAAGCCACAGGGCAAAGGCATTTATGTATGAGATAAGCTCAGTCTGTAGAACAAATTAATGCTGGATTGTGAATTAAATGCCATGTCTTCGGACAGCTAATTAGCTTTGTGCTGCTCAATTAAGCTTTGAAAGGACATGTTGTGTTTCTTGATGGAAGAGCAAACATTTCCAGACTATTTCACATTCTCAGTACTTTCTGTTTCTATGACTGAGAAGTCCAAGAAGAAAAAGAAAAATCCAGCAGCCTTACCAAAAGGTATCAAAGTCGAAACTACAAAGTAGGCAACCAAGTTATCTTCAATAGTCCTAAAAACCTTTGATTTCATGTCAAATGGCTTAAAAATGTAAGCCAGTTTGGGATGGGAAGGAACTATAAATCCATGTCTTCAACGCTTCTTAAACTAGAAAAGTAGCAGGACCTCTCCAAGGAGGGGATAGAAAGCCCGTATAACAACTTCCAATGATTTGTTAATATTGCATCTTTATTCAGTTAATCTGAAATTTTCCACCGCTTTTCTTCCTGGCTAGTATCCTAAGCATGTGCATCGAACAAGAAACACTCACATGTCTTTGGATTCCTCAGACAATGAAACGAAAGAGACGTTAAAGTTTTAGGTCTTATGTTTCTCTTGTTATCCAAATCTTTTGAGACTTCAGCAGTAAGGGAAAACCTTCCAAGATCAGGTTTCTCACAAGAACTTCAGTACTTCCCTCTTTCCTTTATTCTGCTGGTAGTAGCTAGACAGCTGACTTCTGCCTTCTCTTTTTCTGCTTACCAGCCTTGGAGTAGGAAAGCCTGGTTAAATTGCCATGGAGAGGGGGTAAAACTAAATGAGATTCCTTGAAAGGAGCGATGGTTTTCAAATCTAAGCCCCTGGTGGTTCAGGCTGCCTTGAGCTCTAGCAGTGAGATCTCTCTTGTAGAGAATCAAATTCTCTTTTCCAGTAAAATTTTCGTTGTTCTGCACGTTAATCTACCATTGAGCTGCAAATGGCACATACAGAGTATTTATGCAATGTCAGCCAATAACCAGCAAAGGGAAAAACCTGTGATCAAATGCTGCCTTTGGCATTGTGAACTTCAAGGATCAGCAGTTTCTTATCAGATTTCTGTACTGGGGTATTTTCTTCAGCCTGAATCTTAGCAATGAGAGCACTTAATAAGTGTTTTGGATTGTGAAATAAACAGACATCAGGAATTTCTGTCATAGGTAACTGATGACACACCAACAAACAGGGTATGAAATCTGGGAAAATTTTGAAGCTATGAAATTGTATTTCATCTTCAGTCACCAGTGTTATTTATTGTACTTTTCCAAGAAAATTCTGACTTTCAGAAACTGCACCTCAGAGGCAGATGTGGAAATCCATCCCAAGGAAGGACTGCCAGCTACTAACCTGCAGGAGTGAGTACACATTGTGCGTGATAATGTACATTTGTATGTACATGCACACACACATGTGTTATATGTAGTGTTAAAGTGGGCCTGTAAGAACCCGCACGCTCCTCTGGCACCTAAGAGAGGTTCCCTCTTGTAGAGCAGATAGAACAGATAGAATTTGTCCTGTGTATCAAGACTATTTTTCTGTAGCTCTACCTTTAAAGGTTTTTACTTCCAAACCCCCAATTTAGTATATAAAGTATATAAATACATGTATTCTGCACGGAAAAATATGACATGTATGCTCATCTGTAAGACGATTACAGAGACCCCCTTTAAAATATGTGCAGATCTTGTGCTTTATTTTCTGCCTCAATCTGTTTTCTCAGAAGAAACACCCAGTGTTCCTGTCCTTGCTACTCCTGTTTGGGAAGGAAAGAAAAATTCCCGAGGGTTAAGTAGGAAAGCCTATGAAATCAGAAGTTAAATCCACATGTAGCAATACTGAGAAAGCAGCACTGTTTATGAGCTCAAATGAAAATTCATCCAAAAGCCACCAGTAAACATTAACACTTATTTAACAGTAATTTTCATAGTGATGTTTGGAATTTGTTGTATGGCTGCTCAGTCTGTTACAGATATTCCAGTACAGGCAACATTTAAAATTTAGGCTAAACGTGCCATTAAGGGCTTCATTGTAGCTTTCCTCAAAAGTTCACATGGATTAGCTCTTGATGCTTCTCTCGGAAGAGGAAAACAAAATGGCAGTAGGTGCAGCTGGAAGATACTGATGGAAAACTTCAGTGCACAAACAGAACTAAAAAATCTGTTCTCCTCATAAATAAATGAGTCTGAGTGCATCATTGCCTGGCATTGAAAGCAGCTCTCCCGTCAACATACGAATATTTCCCCAAAACCGTATTTTCATTAAGAAACCTGAGATATTTATCGGATGTCAGTAGCAAAACCAAATACTTCTTTATTTAAATATCAAAAAGAGAAAAAAAATCAATATTTTTAGTTGCTTGTCTTCTTTGAGCCACACTTCTGTGACAACCAAAGGGCTAACATATTCAAAGCCAGACAGAAGATTTAGGTTTGCAGCTGTGACTGTTTGCACAGTGGTTAAAATGTTCAAAGCACACAAGTGGTCTTGAAAATCGTAACAGTTATAGCTACTAAGCAAATATTTCCAATTCTTTGGCTACTCTCATATTGGATCCCTTTTTTTTTTTTTTTTTTTTTTTTTTTTTTTT
>VZRR01004099.1:121358-241901 GCA_013398015.1 Oreocharis arfaki | reverse complement strand
TTTTTTTTTTTTATTTTTTAAAGGCACAGATAGTTTTATTTCTGCTTGGTTTCTCCCTGAAAATTCACACCACCACGTTTAACTAAGCAGACTCTGAAAGCTCTGAACACACTTCAGATATGCCAGGCATCATACACCTATGTGTAACACAGAAGTGCTTCCTATAGAAAGCTGTCAGAGTTGAGAAACAGCACTTGTCTGAGCTGTGTTTAGCATTCTCAGAGTGAATCTGATGCTCTGTCAAGAGTGAAGAATTAGCAAGAGCCCACCATGAAAGGAAGAGAGCTTGCTTTGTTCTGAGTCCAAGAAAACATCCAGCATCACTGCTCCCTAGATTGTATATGAATCCTGCCCCGCTCCGTTTTTTAAAACCTTAATATTACGGATTTAAAGCAGAAATAGTCCAAAATGCACCAGAATAGATCTGCTTGTTAAATAAATTATTAACTATCATGCTATATTACCCCTGCAAATTCTATAGTGCCAGTTCCCAAACTAACCCTCTGAAGCCAGCACGGAGGGGAACAGTAGCTCCGTGAGGCATTGGTTTCTGAGACTTTGCATAAACCAAGGTCACATGAAGGAAACCAGCATGCCCAGGAAGGAAAAGCAGGTGGAAAAATTAAACAGAAAACTCACAATAACTGAAACCCAACAGTGTGTTTTGGGAGAAACAGGAAACAAAATTTTTATGTAACAGGAGAAACAATAGCAGGTGAAATTCTTTTTGCAGAAGTGTTTGTCGGTCTCCGAGCACGTGGCCCGTGTGTCTCAGCCTGGCCAAGGGGCACCTCTGGGGCAGCAGACCCTTCCCTGTGTCCTGCAGGCTGCAGCATGGGTTCAGTGATTCCTGCAACTGAACTGGGCTGACAAACAAAACTGCTTTCTTTTTGCTGCCTCCCCCATGCTCCCTCCCAGCAAAGCCCCCTTCGAGCCTGGAAACCTCCCTCGATGGGAAACACAGGGCTCGGGGTAAGCTGTGACAGGCATTTCCACCTTAGCAGCCTGTGAACAAAGATTAATGTCAGCAGAAGCCCAGATAAAAGCTTGACTGTGTCGAATGCCAGAAATGTTCCTTATTTTCCCTTTCATTATGAAAAATGGTTTTATCTTGACTTTTTAGAAATACAACGTTTGCTCTCTCAATTAACTTAGTGTTCAGTTTTCCATTAGTACAGTACAGAATAACTGTAACCCATTTTACTGTCCCAGGGCTTTTTTCAAAGATGCTGATTTACAGCAGAAAAGGGATTTTGTGTTTCTTGCCAGTTATAAGATTGCTAAGGTAAAGCCAGGAAGCAGACATGTTAGCATGCATTTCATCTCCAGCTCCTTCTATTTCCCCAGGAAGGCTGCAGCAGGCAGTTCAACATAAAAGAAAGTTATTAAAAATTCCACACCCTCAAAGCAATCTTCATAAAACTGATAAAAAATTCAATTTTCAAATTGCTTAATACAGCCTTCTCTTGACTAACACAGTTATCCTAACTTAAGGACCTTTTAAACTAATGACCTGGAAGGAATAGAGAATCTTTCATTTGAATCTGTGCAAAATTTGAAGAAATGCTCTGTACTCTGATTTTTTGCTCTCTTAGCACCATTAGTAGTCCCTGAGCATCCTTCTCTGCCATGGAAACTTACAGGAAAGAACAGGGTGATTCATAATGTAACACTTGTGATTAAGTACATTTGAACTCAGAAATATTAATAAGTTGCTGGTCATATATTTAAAACAAAATCATGAATATATAATGCCTTACAAGTCCCATTCAAATATTACAGTAGGTGAAATAGTGAAAGTTTACTTAACTAAACCACCTAGGACCAGGACATATAATAAATTAATTTTGGACTTTGCTTTTGATTTGGAGTTACGATCATTTGTCTCTCTTAGCGCTTTTTCAAACACAACACTTGAATAAAAAAAATTTTAAGAACAACATAAGTGGCATGAATCTACATTAAAAACTAGATACCTAAATTTGTCCAGCTTTGTCAATACCAGATACACCACTAAGAAGATTACTTAAAAGTGTCTTAAAAGCTTCCCTACATAAGACAATACACATAAATCAGTCTGCAGGAAGCCTAAGAATCAAACAGAAGCTAAACATCTGTCTTTGTCAGCCCCTTTCGGGGAACTGGCCTGGATTTCTAAAAGGCTTTGTGCAGAGCAGCCATGCAGAGGTGCAGAGAGATCTGTCCTGTGAGGTCCTGGGTGATGGCACAGACCTGAGTGGCACCTGCAGCCCCCTGCTCCCATTCCCTGCTAGTTCCCAGCACAGCCCCCCAGCAAACAGGAGTTCGGGCCCCAAGCTAAACCAGCACCTTGAGCAGCTGCTGGCATATTCCCAGTCTTCACCGGCCCCTCAAGCAAGGCTTTCCTGCAGCAGAGAGACACGAGCTCTGGAGATGGTGCTCAGACAAGTGACCATCCGTGCTCTCGACCTGCGCCTTAACAGAATGGTTTCACATCCCCCAGTTTTCCTAATACCCACTTTCTGTTGTAGCACTTGCTGGCAGAGTTAAAGCACCTGCACCCTGACAGGGGGATGGCCTGTTTCGTGAGGAAGCACGGAAGTTTCAAACAAACACGAGAAAAGGTAATGTTTCGCAGCAGAGTGCTCCCACAGTCCCCATCAAAGCCTCTGCACCTCCCACAGGGACAAGCCCCTCTTCTACACACCATGACTATTCCTTTTGAACTTCTGCTGGGGTTTTAGTTCTGATTTGAGAACAAGCTTGTGTATTGATTTGCAAGAGAAAGGGAAAAATGTGGCTTTGAAACTGTTCTTTTGAAGATATTTTCTTCCAACTTCATGTAATATCCAATGAATTTGGGAAATATTTGCAACAGCGTTCAGGTAGCAGGATACAGTCTTAACATACATGGAAGTTTCTGATCTGATTATACTGACTGCTGCAGAGATTTGGATGAGTGGGTATCCACTTGGACGAGGGAGTACCCACTTGGACTCCCATGCCTTTTCCAAGAGCTACTTTTTAAAGCCAATTAGCTGATCGAAATTAATTTGTATTTAAACAACTGCAGAAATAAGTTTCTTTCAAGTAGTCACTTTTATAAATTGCAGATGCAACTTCATTATCTGATGAAGTACAATGCCTGTTGTCAAATTCAGGAAGTGGCAGACTCACATGGTAACTGAGCATATATTTGTGAATAGCGTTCATGACTTTCTAAGTTTTAATGTGTACTGTAGGGACATAGGCTAATATCTGGAGAACTTTAGAGATTTCTGAAGATGGATGCTTTGATTAGTTGGGCTTAAGAGCACTGTGTGTTACAACCAAGCCTCTGTCACACCTGGGAAAAAGGATCCAGCAGCTCACATAGACACAGTAACACCACTTCAGAGCATGATCTAAGTACAGACAAACAAATGAGAGGAAAAAGCCTTAACCCTATTTGACAGAGAACTTAATCTCCGAGCAAGGTGCAGAAGGGAAATCTCCCCCAGAGCAGGGAACTGAGGCAGCTCCTTCTCAGGCCCCATCCAAGGCTCAATATTAGCACTGTCTTGGCTCAAAGTGTCCCTTGGTGTCACACAGATGTCCCTTTGGAGAAGTGCTTGCTGGTGACCTCTGCCTGCTGCCTGTAAAGTCAATGGCAAAGCTCCTACTGAAGGCAATGAGAGCGCAGGCAACTAAGGGGAAGAGGCTTTTAAGATGTTCCCCGTAATATGCACAGTGAGAAAGCAATTTTACTTGCACCGTTGGTTTGAACAAAGCATTATCATGCTTTGAGCACACCTATTTTCTGGTGAGCTACAGTGGTTGTTAGAGCATAAGCACAATCTGCCATCACATAATAAAGTCAACACATTACAGTTTAATTGGATGGAGTCATTTACACAGTAGTAACAAGGACTGAGAAGCAAAACACGACTCCTCATTTTCTTAAATCTATAACCAGCTGCTTTCACTGCAGGAATAAAGGGTATATGCCTCACTCACCTCTTATTCATCTTAGTGTTTTGCCAGGTAGTTTAAGAAATGTTTACAAAATCCCACTGTTTTCGGAGATTGAGTCATTCAGCAATGCAGCTGCTTGCAAGGGAGTCAATCAGCACAGGATTGCAGGAGGATCTCCAACAACTTTTGCAAAGCTGCAAAATCCCTGGATACAGAAAGCAACGACCCAAAAGGTAAAAGAAGTCCTTTCCCAGAAGAAATTCCCCAGTGATGCAAAATACAGTTTAATTCAGTGCACTGACAGAGACAAGGTTCCACAATGATATTTTGAGAGATTTTATTGTAGAAAGAGAAAATTAGGTGTATAAGAAATTAATTTGCTACAAGCTTTTCACCAAATTAAATCTCAGTGTTTCTTTTAATGTAATTTCTGGTTGCATTTCATTCTAAATGGAACTTTATGACCTTTTAACCACATCTTACTAATTCCCTCTTGCTGGCTTGATTAGCAGTAATCAGATGAAACCTTTGACTGGATAAATACTCTAATTTTTTTTCTTCAGTTGCAAGCATGCACTGTTGGAGCCGCTTTGTCAGTGTCGAACATACGACTTCCAATCCTGGTACTGCTGTCTGATACCATCTTGTCAATAAACCATGGATGAATTTAGGAAATCAGTTCTAAATGTATGCAACCATTGACAAACCTGATTCATTACCAAAAGTAATAAGTATTTCCATAGGTTTTTTGACATAATTCATCTGAATCTCATAGTTATGTTTTTTCCCCTCCCAGTGTATGTGGAAGGGCTTGCTTTCTAGCAACAGCAAATCCTGCTTCACAGTACAGGTAGTGCAAAACAGAGAGTCCAACCTGAGAATATCTGTATCCAGAGACTCCATCAGAAGAATGGAAATTCAGCATAAGCAGCTTCTTGTAAAAAGCTGCTGTCATTTAAAGTTTCATCTTCACCAGTAATTTTATATCTTTGCTCCTGTTTCTCTTCAAGATGTGTTTTGCACACTATTCTATTGTATTATATGTCCCTGAGTAATCTGTTCAGCCAATTTTTGGATTACAAATGCATTGTATTGACGGAGTTAATAAAAGCTTTTAGTCTGTTTACTGCTATCTACTTCAAAACAATTACATTTAAAAGCTTTTTATTTTTTTTGAATAAATGTAGTTATAAGCAACACTCTAGGTATTTTTATCTATATAATTTATTTTGATAAACACATTTACACAATATTCTTCTACCTTCACTGACACAAGTGCTTCTAAATACATATTACTATGTAACAGAGTGAAAACCCTACACACAGACAGCTCATATTGTATTCCTTGGATATATGGTACAAGATTGTCCCTGCAAAAATCATCCTTTAAAAACAGTGTCGGGTCCCACAAAGCAAAGGTGTTCCTCACCATCCTCACTGGAGGGAAAAAAAGGCACTGAGACATTGCGTGGAGCTGCTGGACACACATGATGTCAGTGTGTTAAACATGACTGAGACCCATGATACTGGGAATGCAAACAAGGACAGCTTAAGGTCTAATTTTAAAATTGAGAACAGCTTTCTAACAAGTCTGGAACTGACTCCTCCAGCAGCAAATTAGGACATTTAATTTTTTTTGCTACTTTAGCAAGTTACACAAGAAGTGAAACACACTTAGTATATCATGAAGCATATGCTTGTTGCTCCACATGTAGCACATGGAAAACCATTAAATAATGCCTTTACAGGGACAGCAAATACTACAGTCTGATTTCAGGGTAGAATGTCTCCAAGTAACTTGAAATACAGAACAAAAATTAGAATGACCAAGTCATACATCGTCCATTGTCTTGAACAAAAATCAGTTTGTAGTACAAAGAAAGAGCTTGGAAGTTTGTGACATGCATTTCTCTCTAAATTGTTGAAGAAAATCCACCAGTGCTCAGAATTAGCAATTACAATAAACTCATTTAGTTTTCCCAGAGATAGTGGCAAAGCGCTATTGCCTTCCAAACCAACAAAATGATGCAGATAGCTGTGATATCAATTACTGGCCTTGCGGAAGACTGCTTGTCATTGTGGAAGAGGCTCGTGCAATGCTCGAGAGCCAGTTAAGACCCCAACAATGTCAGTGTACTCACTTCATTCTCTTCTCCCTCTGGTCTGCAGTGACTTTGCAGATTTTCAACATTCACCTTCAATGCCTAGAGTCCTGTGGGAGGTATCCAGAGCAAGCACTGCAGTAGCTTTTACTGTGTTACAAAGCGCTTCTGTAAAACCTGCCTTGGTCTGTGACGTGCTTGAGTGAAGGCACACCAAGAAATGGGGGAACATATTCCTCCAATTTCTCACTCTGAGGAACCTGATCCATGACCAGGCCCACAATCAAAAGAGAGTAATATTTGCCAAAAGTGTTCGTTTTAAAAGAAAGTCCATGTCCCAAACACCTGAATAAGCTCCAGGTCCAAACTGTGTCTTTAAACACAAATGAGAGAAATGGGGTAGATGGTAATTTGTAATTATGTATGAAATATCTTCTCTGAGTGCATAGCCCTGTGCAATCTGACAAAAACTTGTTCTTTAACATTAGCTTTGTGATTTACCAGGGAGAAATCTTTTTTGGAAGGAATTATTTAGTACCACTTTTGCACCGCATTTTCGCATTTAAATTCCTGTATGATCGTTGACAGAGCTTTCATAGGCACTTACCTGCAATAACTTCACTTACTGTAAGAGGCAGGTTGAGAGAAAAGATTGGATTATACACCTCTGCTGGTGGCAGAGTGGAGGCAAGGAAGTAGGGGCACCAAAGCTTGCTCTCTAGCAATCCCCATTGCCTTCTACATGGGTAATGCAGGAAATTGCTCATCCCACAGCAGTTTCCTGCTTGTTGCACATATTGTGAGAGGAGAAATAGCCCAGGCCAACTTGCTAGTCCAGAGTTAACTGCCCTTTGTACCCACCAGGAGTCTTGGAGTGCCCAGCAGCTGCCCGGGGCTGAGCAGGCACAGCTACACAGCTTTCTGCAGGCTGCAAATGTGCAAGGGCAACATCGAGTTTTCTTCATTCCAGTACTTGCTGAAAATATTTTGGATGCTTAGCAAATCTAGGCTCAAGCATTCACCCCCAGTCAGAGACAAAACCCCTTGTTCTTCCAGAGCATCCTCTGCCACTCGGTGTGGTTCTTATTCTGTTGCTCTTGTCCAACTTCATGTTTCTGTGATAACACAACTCAGTCTTCAGTCTTCTTTGCAAACTAAATATTCCTGCCCATCTCTCTCATTATCCCTCTAAATGAAAGCACCAAAGTAAACATGAGTTAAGATTAGGCTGAGTATACTCTGGTTTTAATTACGAATATTGTAAATGTTGTAGTGAGATCCAGTGCTTCCCTCACCCTTGCTTATCCACTTAACAGCTTTTCCATGGCGCAGACAGGCTGATAGGTGACCTTATCCTGGTACTAAGGGAGATCAGACCCTGCCCATTTCTAAAGGACAAGTTAAAAACATGCCTTCTGGGCTTCTGATATGCTCTCCGTTGCTGCTGGAAGACCAAGCAGCTACCACAACCAAGGCAACCTGCTCCCAGATGAGGTCACCTGAAGGCCTGGCACCTCACAGAGGACGACCAAGTAAAATAAGCACATGGGCCTTTAGCATCTTAAAACCAGTCTACATTAAATGCTTCAGGGCTGCCCTTGGAGAACTTGGTAGCCTGCATGATAAGCAGTATAAGCCTGTTCCCTGCAGGTTCCCAAATGACTCAAGATGCTGGTTTTATCAAAGCCCTAGCTTACCCTTACACATCTATTTCCTGGCAGCACAACTGCTGGGTCTTCAGTTGAGTTCATGTGAACTGAGCATTGTCATCATGAAAAAAGCCAAACATTCTCCTTCGGAGTCCTTGACATTTGAAATTTATATTTACTCAGTCCCTTATGAACCAGACACCAATAAACCTTCAAGGCACTCTTGGCCACTTGGCACTTTAAGGCCAAAAGTAGATTTATGCCACTGCCCTAAAACAGACTAGAGTGGTGGGAAACTGAACAGCAATTTTGGGAACTATTTTGATGCATATGTTTGTAAAGAGTTATTTGATTTAGGGTAGGATTGAAGAATTAATAAAGGTCTGGTCTTTAGTGGATTTCAGAGATTTTTCCAAGGCATGCATGGTGTAAGATCTTCTAAAAGTAATCGAAGTTGAAATATAAAATATTTATCTTGTCCAATAAGGCCAAAATAATGCAGATGTTAAAGTTCCCTACTCTCAATGCACATCAAAATAATTAAAAACTAAAGCAAAACACTACAATTAAATGTATAGGTTTGTGTCTTTCATACCAATATCCTTCAGGTCCTGAAGTCCTGCATTTTCCCAGGCTCTGCTGCACAGGGACATGCATTATTTATGCACTGTACATACTTAGAAAAGGCAAGCTCTTTGCTGTACTCGGGTAGTCTCTGAATAACACATAAAAGTGCTGGGTTGCTGAGAGCAGCCATAACACAAGCTCTGCAGAGGCCCTTCACAGGCCACTCTCTAACAAACTGTAACCCAGGAAAATGCTGGGAATGCAGTGGATGGAAAGGCCATGTTAGGAGTGAGCAGCTTCACAAGATGCGTTCCCAGTGGGCATTGGTGGCCCGAGACACAGAGCCCTGCCACGGTGAATAATCAGTGTGGCTGAACCCTCAAAGACATTTTAATCCCTCTCCCTGGGCTGCACTTTCTGTATTTTGCCTCCCATACACTTGAAAATCCTACTCATGGTTTGCTAAATACCTGGAAGTAAAGCAGGATAAGAAGCACTGCAGAATGTGGAGCATTATAGCTCCACACGTATTTCAGACAGAAGAGATCTGACCCCTTTTAGGGACCTGGCATAGCCGAGGCTGACATGAAAGCTGGTTACCTTCACTCACCCTCATCAGCAAAGTGCTGCTCGTGCTGACACTGCACACAGGACCTTTCCAGCACAGCTGACCCTGTGTTTGGGTCTGTTGGGCTGGGTGCTCTCCGAATAGAGAGCCACATTTGTAAGAACATGAGTCAGCCTGGGCTAAAGCCTTTAGCAGAAAGACAGGAGGGGCCTGGGGAAAAGCCCCTTTCACACTCAAGCAGCTTCAGACACAGGGACCGTCTCATACCTGACTGAGCTGGTGTCACCCAAGGGATGGGATCAGCACAGTTCTGGCATTTGGCAGGTGGCAAGGTCAGTCTGACACAAGAGCTGGCACAGCTGGAAACAGGGACAGCAGTAAGGTGGATCTGCCCTAGGCATGACCGGTTGTGTAACCCAAGTGCTTCCTCCCTGGTTGGGTAACAAAGGAAGAGTCCTGCACTGTGATCTTTTTCCCTGACCCCACACTACAGTTCACCTGCAGTGTACTGAATAAAGATTTTCCATGAGACTGGGAAAGGCTTACCTCTATCAGACTGGCCATCTACTAGTGTTTCTTCACATTTTAGATTCCCAGGTGAGAGATTGTTTGTGATCTTGTTTGTAAGTAGGTTACGGTGTATTTTTATTACAGCAGTTTTATTTGTTGTATCCCTTAATTAGGACTGTCAAGCTGTTTCTGAATTCACTGCTTTTAAACACTTGGTTTTGTGAGTTACTTTTGCCCCATTGTTATTGCTGGAAGACAGAGGGTTACCGACTACTGTGTAATTTTATGTAAAATTAAATGCAATATAAGTTTGAAAAAATAGAATGACCAGTTATGCAGCCACAGCTCATTTCTCATTAGCCTGCAGCAAATTCACTTAAAACTTCTGCCATCAAGCTGTCTATTATTTGCTTTTAAAAAATAAACTACTAACCATCTTTCCAAGAGGTGTTTGGAACCATACATTATAAATGTGACTTGTAGTGCCTTCAGGATACACTGTTTCTCAAAAGGCCTTTGCTCAGTTAATCAGACATAAAGAGCTTGGCACTGTCACAATCTGTATGTTAGTGTCAAGGACATCACCCACGTGTCGCTCCTGTAATCAACCCAATTTGCTAAGTTCCCAAGTTCCTTGCCACAGCCTTTAGATGGAAAGAAAGCCCACTTGTTAATCACGAGGATAATGGATTTTGCGGTAATTGACAGTGACAGAAGTTAAAACAAGTTGCCTTGAGTAAACAATGAACTAACAAAAGCCTCAGCAGCAGCCAGCTATGATCTGCATTTCTGAATAACAAACACTGCACAAAAAATGCCTCAAGTCAGAGGCAGTGAGAGATGTGTGTACTTCCAGTATTTCCTGAGCCATGTGCATCCTGTGCCACACGCAATGCATAGCAGGAGGAATCCTGTCCTACAAGGTAAGATCAGGTAAGATCAGGTAGGGACAGGGTGAAAAGCAAGATGTCCAGAACACCCCTGCCAAAGTACCCTCTCCTCAAATGTCTGTATTTGGAATACTCAGCTACCCAATGCACTTCTCTTTTAGCATAACTTAAGGTATTAAAACATCTGTAAAGGAGGAAAAGCCTTTTCTGTTAGAGTCGTATTACGTAAAACTCTAGTAGTAATTTAAGGTAACACTATTTAAATTGTAAATGCTGAGGGGTATGGAACAACTAGTGCAGGAACAAACAATTCAGAAGTGTGAAGGCCAGGATTTACAAGCAAAACTTATCTAGAAAAAGGCTTAATAATGGTCATTTTTATTTGCACCCTGCTGTCACTCCAGTGGGTTCAGTCCAATAACAGATGTCTGTTTTGATATCAATCCCTATTTTAGGATTATTAAAAAAATACCCAATTCATCATAACATTTCAGAAAAACATATCAATTTCAGAGATAGCAGCTCCCTGGTTATGGATCACAGATTCAAAGGACTACTGGGAGAATAAAATGAGGAAATTTACTTTGGAAAGATCGTACATTCTGACTTAGCAATGAAATACAATAATCAGAAAGCAGGATGTGTTTGGTAACAAGTGTGGATATCCAGCCTTATAGTTGGCCTGGGAGCTGGGGAAGGTGCTTATTGTTTCCAGATATAACTTTTCCTTTGTCAACCTGCCACAGAGCATTGTTGCATTGTGAAAACAAGACTGCACTTCTGCTGTAGTTACCAGAAGACTTCACTTAGATTGGCTTCTCTGGGCACCCAGTGGTGGCAGAGGATTTCACATTCATTTTGCAGAAGAGCAATTTGAGTATTTATGGAATCAGCCCGCTAAAATTCAGCAAATAAATGAAATTACAAGACCCCCATATGCCATATTAGAGCTCCATAACATACTGGAGGTCCTAATTCTCACAGGAGAAAAGATTCTGGACACTGCTCAGTTTCACACCACGTGTCACACAGCTAGACATGACAAATCACTGGTTCTTTTGCCATATCAGTGATGTATTTCTCAAAACATGTTCCAGGTACAAAGGAAAATTAACACATTGACAGACATCATTAACACTGACACTGTGCTACCGGTCCATTACCTCTCATATTTCTGAATCTTCCACATTTAAGAGGTTCTCTGTAACAAATATAGGAAGTTTTATTAGAGTTCTACCTTTCCTAGGTTTCTTTTTTCCTTCATAACTTTTTCCACCAGAAGCATTGCGGGCAACACGTTGCAGCTCTTGCACACTGCAGAGCTCTTGTGCTCACTTCACAACATTTGTCACATACCCTCACTGATCCAATGTCTCACAAGCTGCTCTTATGTATGTTATATGCACAATCTGAATCCTGAGAACCTGTTGTCAAAGCATCATAACAATCCTTTAGAGGCAAGTTCTTTAAACATTTATGGCTAACTGCTATGCGAGTCAAGTGTGCTGTTTATATTACCAAATGTCATATCTAATTCCCTGTTATGAACCCTTGAAATAAAATTATGTGATAATTACACAATCTGTTTGAAACCTGACAAATATATTCCCAGTACAAATGATTTATGAAGATAATGTGTTGCTATAGCATAATGGTGCTTCTTAATGGAAGCAGTAAAGCTGTTTCCTATGCTCCGATAACCACAGTGATTTCTTACACAACTACTGATTAAGCAATAGATAATGCAGGCATTTTGGAAACTATATACACCACAGATTTATTTCAGGCTGCTCCAAAGTTATGGCCTGCCTATCTAAATGGCCTGTTAGCAAGGTATGGGCTTCAGTTGGGCTGTTTTACTCGCTCCTACCCAATTTAGTGCTACTGCACTAGATTTATGTTGAGAGCAATGCACAGTTTAGTCTCTTTTTGTAAGAACTGCTGTTAATCAGAAAATTAATGACTTGGCTGGTGTGGTGTGAGGCATTAGTAATGCCAACCCTGCTCTCCTGGAGAGGACTAAGGGCTGGTATCTGGTGAGCAGGAAACTCCTGCCCGTGGGAAAGGCTTGCAGCCCTGCTGCTCCGAGAGCACCATCAGTGACAGGAATTGAGCACGGCCAGTGAAGTGCAGCCCAGTGGCAGCTCCTGTGTGTCCTCTCCTCTCTTCTCCACTGTGGGGTCTCCCTCCCACCAAGAGGGGCAAGTGATGCTCAAGAGGGAAAGTGTTTCAATACACTACCAACTGCATATTATATTATTTTCATATCTCCTTTTCCCACCAAATGAGCAGTCTCTTTTCAACTGTTTCATCATCATTATAATTAGTATGTATGGCAGATGATCAAATTAATTGTTTCTTGCGTTCAAATCTAGTACTGGTAAGATGTTAACAATTTAAATGAGACCCTCAGTTTTCTACACATTTCTGTAGAGAGTTTAGTAATTGCTTTAGCTTTGTTCATTCTGCCAATCCACGCTTCAGAACACTGATTTCATTAATAAGCAGCTAAACATGACTGCCCTGCTGATGATTTGTTCCCATGCTACCTGGGAAATGTCATTTGGAATGGCCTAAGCTCAGTAAAAGGGCACTGAAAAATTTTAAGTAGCAGCACTTTTTTTTACTCCAAATTGCTACACGGAGAAGAAAAATTGTATCTTACGCAGCCATATCCAAAAGCATATCTAGACATGACTGGTGCAACTTGCAAAATCATACCTGGTGTGAAGATGAAAACTCTCACTATGAAGACTTTTCTGAGTTTTAATTATCATAGATGTATATTCTTCAAGAGCATCAGTACTAGAATTATTGTCTATAACTAAGGAGGAGCTCTAATCTGGTTTGTTCTTGTCTTCACTCTAATTTTTCAGTAATTCAAGATATGTAAAGCATGAACATTTAGTATTTCAGAACCAATGCTGAGTGGACATGATGAAAGACTGGAAAAATATATTCTTTCTTCTTTACTGCTATCCAATATTTTTCTGTGCTTAGCTGAGAACTTCTGCTGGTTTTGTGCTTTCAGGTGGGCAGAGGAACATTGGTTAAGGGAGCAGAATAGTGTTGCAGACATGTTTCTCGCTAATTTAGTGAAAATGTATCCCTATTCATGCAAACCTTCAGGATCTTTTGTAATGTGAGTTTATTCATGCTCAGATCTTGTCAGATAAATCCTACAGCTGGGACAGCAGAAGGGGAGCCAGATACCCCACTGCACAAATAAATTCACTGAAATTCTGGGAAAGTTTGCGATTGAAATGGGATTTGCTTCAGCATCACCCCTGCTACTGACTGAGGTTAGATCTCTTCATATAAAAGGCTGACCCTTTCAGTGCTCTGTTGCCTGCAAATGAACAAGAAACCTGCTAACATGGCTAAAAATTGTTGTAAGAACATTTTTAGCCTCAACAATATAGGATTTTTTCCTTACACTTTGCTCTGATTCAAAAATTTCAGTTGAAACCTTCCTAAGAAAAGTATGTCTAAGGATTAGAAGATGGACAAAGTTATAAGCAACTGAAAGCACTGTCCTAAGGAGAAAAGCAGACATACAACCAGGCACTGTTACCTGTACTGACAAAGCAAGGATTAGCCCTAAGAGAAGCATCAGGAAATTACTGTCCTCATGAATAATTTTAAGGCAGTTATTTAAATTAGAAGTAGAGCAGGTGTTAGATACTAATCTCTTTTGCAAAGTAATTACATTAGTTCTATGCTATGTAATTGCAAATGAGTGTAACAGGCATTGAAGTAGGGGTGGGAGATAAGAGCAACAAGGGTAAAAGCCTGCAACCACACAGGTGAACTCCATGCATTTATGGATAAGGTAGGAATGGGAATTTTCATTAGTTCTGGTGGGCATGTAGCGGCACCTTGGCCAAGCACAGTTAGCAGAGTGCAGCAGAAAGGATGATGCCAACCATGCAGCAGCTGTCTGCTCTCCACAACGCTTAAAAGAGCAGCTTGAAAAACGCAAACAGATTTTTTCAGCAGCTCTGCGGTATTGCCACGAGGGAATAAAGTTCAGCGGTATCTTGAGACGTTCATGGATGCGAGAAAAGAACTGTGAGGAGCTTGATTTGCTTCAAGTGCTGCCTGCCTGTTTCCCTTTCCGCTGCTCTTCATGGACACGCGTGCTGGAGATCTCCCCCTTCACCCCGGCTCGGCTTGTTGATGGCGAGCTTGGATGTGTCCCGAGAGAGGAGCCGGCTCACCAGGAGGCCACTCTGCAACCTGTCTGCAGGACAAGGCAGGTCCACCAGCAGCCCTGGGCAGGTTAGGAGAGCAGAGAGAAGGTCCTACTGAGCGGGTTGTAGGCAACACGGGAAAACCTGCAAGAATCTCCCTGGCAGAAACTGGTTGGCAGGAGGGAAGGGTCTGAGGGAGCCAAGACTAACTGCACAGGATTGCAAAAAATGCATTTTTGGTTGGGGAAACAGACTGAGTTGGCTTGAGGCTGAGATAGGCCAGAGAGCAGGGAAGGAAGGAGAGGAGGTTTCCAAAAATCCCATCTGCCGTGTATAATATCAGGGCACCCTGTAGAATGCAGGATGAAGCCTACTGAAGACCATTAAAATGTAGCAATGCAGTTTAAGTTCACATGATCAAAGGCAAACCTCCTGGAGGGGATTTCCCAGGTGCATCACACATAAGAAAGCCAAGAGGAATGTTGACACCAGCAGAGGACCAGTGCCCAGAACCCCAACCCTTCATGAGGTTCTCTGCACATTTGGGGTGCTTCTCCACAGCCAGACACTTCTCCTGACCTTTCCTTCACAGACATGTCCCAGGCACTTCCCACCCAGAGGGTGCTTCAGCAGCAGTCAGATGTCAAAGGACCAAAACCCAGGTCCCAAGGGCTCCTCGGTGAACCCCTGGTTCAGATCACAAACCAGCCCTCTGCTCTGAAATTCTGCACTCATTCAAGGCCACAGTCCCAGGTCTGCTCTAGCTTCACATTGGTTTCTGGGAAACTTGGTTTTTCTAACTAGAACAAAATGTTCTAAAGGCTGGAGCAGGGAGAGCACAGCTGTCTTACAAGGAAGAAGTTGTTTGGTTTTTTTTTCATGTAGACAATTGGCATGGACACACATGTCTTAAAATCAGAGCAAGGGAAAAGATTTTTTTTCTCCATACTTTGTAGCTATCAGTGTCCAAAAAGTAAAACATTTGACTTCTTAGTGGGTTTTGGTTGCTTTTTTAATTCTCCAAGAATCCTGATGTGATGATTAGATCAATTCCTGTCCATTAGAATTTGGAATTAATCTGTTTTGCAACTAGTGAGTGCCCTTCTAGTATTTCACTGAGCATTTTTGATAGATGGATGAATTTAAATAGAATAAAAATGTATCTGATAATGAAGTCATTATGCTTTTTCTGATTTAATCAGAATATTTGTACCATATAAGTCCACAAGAATATCAAAGGGATGATTCATATCAGGCTTCTTCAGGGAAATAACAAGCATTTTAAAAAATTTTATGCTTCCAGCAGTGAGACTTTGTTCTCACAACCATCCACTTCACACAGAGCTTTGGTATGTTCATTGTGCATCTCTGCAGCCTTGTGAGCCTATTTCAATGCTTTCTTAACAAAGGTGCCATCGTTTAGAAGGTGCCATATGAAGAAAAGCGTTTTGCCTTTAACAGCTATTCCCAATTCAGGTCAATGCTTTGAGCCAAGTGAGTAAAGGCACGTCTAACAGAGCTTCTGGGGTATATCTCCTCTCTGTTTCTCAGTCACATAAGGAGGGCCAAGAGCAGGCAAAGACCAGGAAGAAGGCACCATCGGTACTGCAGGACAGCAAGGCCCTGCCTACCCAACCCAAGAGTCCCCCAGGTATTAGTGGCAGTGTCTGGGGACAGGTTGTTTATGCCCGTTTGCCAAATACACGCTACACCTACTTTTGGGGCTTTTGGTATCCCAACCCAAACAGCTGTGGGGCCATCCCTCCTTCCAGCTCCAATAGGTGACCCTAATATAATCCCATGATAGAACTCTGTTGCTGGGCTTTCCCACCTTCTTATCTCTGAACTCAGGATCCCGTTGATCAGGTGTAGAAACTAGAGATGCAACTGACCACATTCATGAAAATTCATCTTTACCTCAAGCTCCTTTGTTGCCAGGCACCAAAAGCCACAGTGGGAAACAGAAGACCTTGATGTAAGCCCTGTTTAGCAGTAGTTAAAACATTGGTGTTTTACCAACACTGTTTCAATCACCAATTCAAATCTCAGCACCATACAGGCTCCTATGAAATGAAGTGACTTTACAGGAAAATGAGGCATTAGGAAAATGCTTGTAAGTAACTGCTGTTTGTCAGGCAGTTTTCAACCAAAATTTTTGGTCTGCATGTTTTATTTCACATCCCTACCCATACAGATCATTATAACAAGCCATTGACATCACTAAACTTCAGCACGTATTTCTAATTACAACCTAAATACTGAAATATCTCAAATAACAATGTTATGAGTTTCGGTCATACTCTTCATGTTAGTATATATGACATAAAGATACATCTCACTAGGTAAGACACTTTAAAGAAGGACTTGGGAAATTCAGCTCCAGCATATCACGAATTTCAACTCAATCCAGGCTGTAAACCATGACAAACCTGAGGATAACAGTGCAATGAAACTTGCAAATGGCCCTTTACAAAAAAAGGTGGGAAAAGGAGTGTTTCAGTGGTTTTAAGCTTCACGGGTACTTATTTTTAAATTAGAATTGTTTTTTGGTTCTTTGTCAAGTATGAGTTTAATTTCCACGTTTGACTGGAGTTAATAAGGAAATAAGAACATTTTCCTTGCTCCTCGATGTTATTCAGCCCTGTTGAGTCTCACGTACAGAGGGCTTAGCCAAGGTTTCAGAGGCAGTAGAGCTCATTTAACTATTTATGATCCCAATACAGGGGGGAAAATCACACAACCAGGACCTAAACCCCCCATTCCTTGTGATGGGGAGTCATCTCTGAAATCTGCATCCTTGGGCTCAGGCAGCTGGGCTTCCGCCACCCAAGGCACAGTGTATTTCAGCTCAGCACTGAGCTACTCAACATCCATTTTGCACCTATGAAAGCTAGAGCAGGTAAAGATTAATTTTTCATCCGTTTCCGTGTCTTAAGATATAAAACACTACTCCGTTTTTCACATCTTTCCCATTGCATCTGAAGCAGCACCAGCCCATCTAGAGGTTCAGAGTGCATTCAAAAATAAATGTTTTGATGAAAGGCCTGTTCAATCTCTGATGAATACTTCCCCTCCAATCATTCCCTTTTTCCAATTGCAATTCAGCCAAGGCTGCATTTGCTCTAGGTTGTTATTTATTGCTCAACATCTCATTTAACAACAGGTGAGTTATTGGCTGCTGGCTGATACCAAACACAGCCTCATCCTCCTCTGTCAGTTGTGCAGCCTGCACAAACCATTCCAGGAGTAGCACAGGAGAGCAGAGAAGATGCTACTGCATGGCACAGGAGCTTGACTCTCACTTACTCCCTGCTTGGAAATGAAAGAGGGATCATGCCAAGGCACAGCTCCTTGTAAGAAACCAGTTCCCAGCCAGGAGAATTGGTCTTGGGGGGCTTGTTTTCTGGAGGCCTGAAAAGCCTGTTCCGTGTTGAGGGGCCTTCCAGAAAGAACTCCTGCTTTAAGCATATTAAGACTTAAAACCTGCTTTCAGGAAAGAAATATGTCACAGGAAAAATTTTGTGAAATCAGACTTTTTTTTCCCAATGGATGGATCAACCTTACGTGCAAGACAAGGTTTTTATAAACCCACAATAGGTGAAGACATCAAATAAATGGTGTTGATACGATTTAGTTAAAATTCTCTAACTGGCTTTTACTAAGTATAAACTTACCTTTCCTCTCCATTTCTGAATATGACTTTAGACCGGTTGCTGTTGGAAGCTAGGTTTCAGGCTCTCAGCTACACTTTTATCCACACAGGCCAGGTGATAAGAATCAGTGATGTCGAATTCAAGAGATACAGTCTGCAAGAGCTATCTCTACATGCTGCACAACTCTAAATTCACAAAGCATCACCCAGAGTAGCTCAATAAAACTCTCTGCTCCAGGCACAGCAATGGTCAAAAGAATCTAATCAAATGATTGGATGCCTAGAAAACATGATAGAAAATACTGAAATTATAATAATGCCCTCTGATCAATATTACTCTTTCAGAATGTAAATAGAGACTGAGCAGATGAGCCGCAAAGGAAGGTGAAGTTATAAGCTTTAACTCTTACAGCTTCTACAGAAGGGCACAGGGCTTGCAGAAAAACTGCAAATTGGTGGTGCCCTGATTTTAAAATCACTTGGTCCCCTCATTACAGCAGTCAGTGTGAACGTACGTGAGGAACACGAACCCGAGGCTCTGTCAGCATCTGCAGGCTCTACTCTCGCTCTCAATCTTACAGCCAGAACACTTTATGGCTCAAGCTGTCTGAAATAGATACTGTGGACAGCAGCACAAATACTGAATTTGTCAAGAGAGCTGACACTGCGTTCAGCACATCTGTAATTGCAATCTGGCCCCTACCAGAAGTAATTCCAAGCAACCACTTAGGAACAATATTTTTTTTCCCCTTCCCTTTCTATTCTTAAAGAAACTCAGAGAAAGTCTCTTCAGATGACTCAGTGCTCCTCATTCCTACATCCTGACGGACTGGGAACTGACCTCTATGTGCACATGCACCCACACAGCACTGGAAAACACAGCAGCTGCTGCCCATGTCCCTGCTGGGTGAGTGGGGTTCTCTCAATCTCTGCTGCAGCATTTGGTGAATAACTTCAGAAGGGAAAGTGTTTTCCTGCAGCAATGTGGTAAACTCCTTTTCTCGCTGCAATCCCAGTAGCATCCCACCTTCCCAGGACTGCTTCACCAGCCAGAAGGAGCTACAGAGACTCTCAGGGAGCACAGATACCTAGGCCATCACTTTCAGTAAAATCACAAAATAAAAGCATTTACAACTATATTTATCTGCAATCTCTGAAAGAACAAAGAGGAAATGACAGGTTTTTCTCTCCAGAACCGCTTTTAGCCGAATACACCATTTTCACTGAAGGGAGAAGAGTCTTACAGGGAAAACTGCTTTTGCTGTAGCACCCAGTTAGCACAAAATATACATTTATCTGTTAAGATATGGTCAAGAGGGAATTTTTGTATGGGTAGCATAATCACCACATTACTGATAGAAAGGCAATTTGAGGTTGTTAAGGCTCACAGCAGGTGCCTGCTAGCTCCCAGTATCTGCTTAAATCCTGCAGTACTCAGTGCCAGGTAGAGGTGTTTGCAGAATTGACATCCTCAGAACAATGGCATTCAAATGGTAGCAGACCTGAAACACTTCTATTCATTTTAGAATAGCATATGCAAAAAATTTAGATACCTTAAACATGAAATCTTCCCTTAAGTAAGTGAAATTGTAATTTATAGCTTTCATATCTAGATTCACTCAGTCTGAAACCTGATTGTGTTATCATGCATCTTCTCATTAGTTTCTGTTCAAAACTTTGTTTAGCACCCCATTTCACAGGACCACAACTGAAGCTAAAGCAAAGCTTGACCAAAGCTGAAGCTGTTTTGTAGACAATGACAAGTACACTTAACGAAAGAAAACATTTAAGAAAGAGTAAAGTTACCCAGCTAAAGAAAACAAAAGGTGTAAGCTAGTAAGCTGTTACCAACTGTAGTATTTTCTATCTGAATGACTCCTGGTTTTCTCCAGCTGTATGAAACAAATTGCTGCCCTGATCTGTGCTGAACTGGGGCCACAATGCAGACAGTCAGAACCACAACTCCTTTTACCACAGTTGCCATGATACCACAGGAAAAAAACTCTAACATTTTAAGGGAAGTCGATTGGACAACATTTTTGTTTTTAAACAAATATTGCAAATTTTTTAAAACACAGAAATCAATGACTGTTATAATGATTTTTTAAATAGCAGTTCCAATGCCGAGAAATAATTATGGTTTTAATAAACCATTTTCTATTTTACTGGAAATGTCCAGACTGATGATAAATTGTTACACTACTCAGTCTGGATGCTAGACCACATCCAACATTAGAAGAAGTTATGAGTTTAATTAAACTAGCTGTGATAACAAGCAATCTCCTTCCATATGATGGTACCAACTTCCCCATGAAAAAACAGGAAATATCTGAAAGGTTTGATGCCATAGAACTAATTAAATAAATTAAGGTTCAAATTTTCCCACAGATAATTTCTTATCACAAATTTGAAGTTTAAAAGACTTAATTTCAATCTTTCAACTGTATTTTCCCCGCAGACAATTTAAGTGTGCACCTTTCGTGATTATGGACAAGCATATTTTACTGACTTAGGTATTCTCAAATCATTTTTGTGGCCTTTTTTTTTTTGTTGCTGTTGAGAATATGGACTATCATCAGTAAGAAACACTCCATCGTGTACAAGTTGGGAAGCAGTTGAGCAAGTCTGAAGAAGTTGCCCCTTCCATGACTTGCAAGCTTTGCTATAATATAGGGATCCACCTGAAGGAAGGGGTAGAACTGGAAAAAGTGACTTTTGGCACCGGGGATGAGCAGGGACCCACGCTGAGGGGCGGCCAGAACCCGCTTAGGTGTGGGATGGTGGCTGGGGAAGGAGACTCCTGAGTTGCCGTCAGCTCCTGGCGTGGCTGTGAAAGGAGCGTTGCTTCCCTAAACTCAGTTCCTAAAGAAAAGGGAGGCTGTGAATCATCACATAATTAAGAATACTGGAGGGAAAAGTAAAAAACATAATTAAAATTGACTTACAGCACAGGACGGGGAGGCGGGGGCCTGTGGGGCCTTGCTCCTGGCAGCTACCGGCTCTCAACTCTCTCGCTTGTCACTCACCTTTTAACTTCAGTTGTATTTAGGATTAAAAGTTGGAATATTTTAGTCAAGCCTTGGACTGGGTGTTTGTGTCCAGCTGCTGGCTGTGAGGTCTCCTCTGTGAGGACATTCCCGCCGGAATTCTCTGCCGCAGCCCCACAGCCAGGCACAGCCGGACCCCTCAGCACTGCCACCCTCAGCTCTGCCACCCTCAGCTCTGCCACCCTCAGCACTGCCACCCTCAGCACTGCCACCCTCAGCTCTGCCACCCTCAGCACTGCCACCCTCAGCACTGCCACCCTCAGCACTGCCACCGGCTCCCCCGGGGAATTGTATTTCAGAAAGTGCAGAGTGGCAAAACTTGGCACTTTTGTGGTGAAACTCTGAGGAGAACATCCCTTGTAGTGTTTCCAAGGCTTAAGGGTCTTTCCTAGCATCAACAGCCCTGGCAGATTTTTAGCGGATTCCTGCTCACTTCTGAGATCAGGGGCAAGAAACAGCTCGTACACAAATTGGCCATGTTTAATCAGAAACGTCCATCAGAAGACAGCTATGGCCATGGAGGCTGAATTATTTCTCTCTAAACATCTTGAGCTCAGATCAGGACTTTTGCCGAATCTTTGCCTGGCTCGCAGAGCAGGGCTGATTTCCAGGTAAACCTTGCCAGAATCCTTAGATCTGAGGCAGACCTGCCACAAGGCAGATTTCCTCTGAAAAGGGTTGCTCTCTCCAAGTCCTGTCAGCTTTTCCAATACTTTTTAATTTCTGCCATACACTCTGGAAAATGGCCTTCCAGCACTGCAAGTTAGAAAGTCACACAAGTGCCGAATTGATTTGGGCTCCAACAGCTTCCAAATTATAGCTGCAGAGGTGGAATTCAGGATAGAAAATAGCATCCTTTATTAGGGTGTTTGGGTCTTTTCCTCAAATTTCTGGTTGGAAGTTTGCACTTGGAATTGAAACTACATATCACACCCACACAGGCAGAAAAAACCCTGGCAAATATCTACCTAATCTGTTCTTTAAGCCTCAGTAATGGAAATCCTACAGCCTTTTTCACTGTGGTTCAAATGAGAGAGACATGGAAGAAGAAGAAAACCCTTGCCCACGGCTCCTTCACCAAGGGAGAGCGGCAGATTAGCTAGTTCCCATTCTGAGAAGTGCTGATTTGGGCTGTATTTCAGCACATCGTGATGTATTTTGAGAATATTCAGAGAATCAGAGTGTCCTGGTGCTTAGCTAGCCCAGAAGTACAAACATCTTCTAATGCCTGGGTCCCGCTTGCTGCGATTTAAGTTCAGTACTTCTTTACCTGTCATATCCGTGGAAACTGTTTCTTTCTCTGCACATTTTTTAGCTCTATTTTAGGCCTGAGGTGTTTCATTGATTGTCTCCTCTACAGGACACAGCTGCAGCACCCCACTCTTTCCTCATACATCTCACTTTCGGTAGTCCTGTACTCCCTGGGACAGGTCCACTTCATGTTATTGAGAACAGTGCCATGAACACCAGTGAGCCCCTCCCAGAGTGCTGTACACACATCACTTCAAACATTTCAAATGCCACTCACCTCCTTGCATATTGCAGTGTTTGGGGGGAAAAGGAGATGTGCAAGTGTGTAATGTTCATGATTTTCCTGACGGCTGGAGGATAGCTGTGTGTGACTCAAAGGTCCTTTTCATAAACATCATTTGTCACCAGCTTTCCACTTTCTATAACAATTAATTCTAAATTTCAGGTCACTAAAAAGCTGACAGTTCAACTTCCTACCCAGTCTGCACAGCAGAATACTTTGCTTTCAAATTCCTTAATGAACAGCAAAGCCTTTGGAATGCCTTTTCTTTGCAGATTTTTTTTCCATGTGGAAATCTTACCAATTATTGGAGAGAACTAAAATGTGCTGTCTTTATTACCTTCTCACACTTTGCCTTCCCAAGAACACTTTCATGATCATGATTACAGAAAAGTCCCTTTCACCATCCTTTTCTCAGTAAGTCCCTTGTGCTGGTCAGGTCAAAGGCACACACCTTTCTTCCTGCTTTCTGTGCTTCTCTGTCCAAAGTTGCATCCAGGTTTCTTCTGGAACCTCTGCATGTGTCCCAGGGCAGGCTGTTCCCTCCCATAAAGTGTCTCATCAAGCCCAGTCTTCCCTTCAGATGATGTTATTTGCTGTTGTAGAGGTCCCAGCCATGTGATGGTTACCTTGGCCCCTATCACTGGTACCCTCATCCTTCATTCCTTTCACTTTCAGCCAGGGACTTTAAATGGCTTTATTGCTCATCACTTTCTGGACCTCAAAATAGTTATACAGCTCCTTCCTTCATTCCTCCTCATTCTTCATCTACCAGAGCAGAATGCCCATGCCTAACGTGCTTGTGAAAAAAAAAAATCTGGTTATTTTTTAATTGTCCTTTCCCGTGCTGTACCTTGACAAGTACACATCACCACCCCTCTTCCTGTCATGTCTTTTTTTCGAGGACCAGCTTTTCACTTACAAATCTCATTTACTCTTCATCAATTTTACAACCAAAGGTACTCTTCTCATCATTTATATCTTAGACCATCTTTTGATTTTCACGTCACCTTTTTTCCTCAAGTTGAACCACACTACTCTAGATAATTGATGGAATGAGGCAGGTTCTCATGAGTGTGCTGTTTAGCAAAATGTAAATGATCACAGTGGTTTGGAACCAAAAAGCATACTTTAATGCTTCCTGGCTTTTGAGGGTTGATGCAACAAAAATAGAAAACATCTCTACGTGTATAGATTCGTGTGTATGTATAGACAGAGACAAACAGAGCTATAAATAAATAAACAAAAAAATTTGTTCATCATCAGTTTCTATACTGTTTTTTTCCTTCGGCTTCATTAAAGATGAACTTTCTTTAGATCAAAGTCTAGCTTCCTGGAAGCATGTTTTCATAATTTATTAGTTTCAGGAAACAAGATCCAAAAATAATGCAAAATTTCATGTGCTTATACCATGGCCCTTACGTTGAATACAAAAGACCAAATGCTGCTGACCTTGTGGCAGTAGAACACCAATTCGATGAAGTTATGTTTTTGCTTAGGGAAGGATAGCAGGTTTCAGTCCACAATGGTATTTGTTTTGATTTTTAGAGATTGTTTTCTGCTGAGTTTTACAGTGAAGATGATTTCCACAATGCAAAGCTATGCAAATATTTTAATCAACTTGCAGGTGGACATATCTCAATCACAGAAAAATTTTTATCCCGTGAAGGTAAATAAAAGAAAAATTGTTTAAGTAAGACTGAGAAAGGACCATGCAATCCCAAGAGCTTTAAATGTTGTAAGGGAAATGAGACAGAAAAGTGACAAACAGAAATTCACTTTTAAGCTGTTGTAACACTGTCTTCACCTTCAAAACATCTTTTTGACTACATAGAAAATAGTTTCACAAATCATGTTTTGTAATCAAAGAATTAATTCTCATCCTATGGCCCACCCCTGATGCTCTAAATAGAAAGACTCTCCAAATCTCATATGCTGCTGAAACCTCATACCCACTGGTAGCTACTTAGATCAAATAAGCCAAAAGCCAACGCTCAGTGCTGTTAATGGGGCTCTGCAAGACTGAGACTCTGCAGGAGCCATGGGACCTCATGCAGCCTCTCCCCAGCTCTGGAGAGTGCCTGCACACAGGCCCCCCTGGCCGCTTCGCTGGAACTGCTGCCACACCTCACTTCCTTCCAAAAAAATGAGCTCACATGGCTTTCCTTCAAAGCCACACAAATTACCCCGGTCTGGATGGTTTGCAGGACCAGAATGAGATCTGTAATTGCTACAGGAGTCAGCCAGATTGAACAGCTGAGAATATCAGGACATTTGAATATGAGGATACTTCTCTCATTGTTCCATAGGCAATCTCTCTGCTCGGTAACCACAGGCGTTATGTTGGGGCTTGGCAAACTCTCTGTGTCTTGGCCTGGGCCAGAGACCAAAAAGAAAATCCTGGCAAGGACTGCAAGACAGCATCAGCTCAAGCCACATTTGAGGAGTTAATGAACTCAAGGAGTGAAGCTCTTAAAGGAATGAATATCCCCAAATTAATGAAATTTTTCATTTCATTAGGAAGTGAATACTCTTTATTCTACATCATTTAAACCATAAAGACAGCCCCTATGGAAATGGAAGACTCATGTGAAAAACTGATTCCATCTTTATCCATTATCTTTCTAAATGCAGCATCTTAGTGCCTGTGCTTTGAGTGTTCTCCAGAGAGCCGATGGAGTTTCTTAATGGACTCTGTGCTGGGCTCTGTGTAGCTTCACCTAGCAGTATAAATGTAGCACTTCTGCTGAGGAATGATGGAATGAGAAATGGTTCAGTTATAGCCTTGTATGTGGGAATCTCTCTTTTTCAGAGCATTTCGGTGGGTTTCTTGCCAGAGAGAATTCCGGTCCAAATTTCTGTGCAATATTTAAAACATAATTGTGTTTAACAAACCCAGCAAAAAGTGGCAAGCAGTGCAACAGTGAGGTAAAGCCCAGACTTGTTTCCAAACAATTCCTGGCCTAGCTGAGCCAAGAAGCTCTCAAAAACTGTACTCAAGGATGTATCCAGTAGGATGGGGTGTCATGGGGAGGCACAGAACAGCTGCAAGAGGTGTGTGGGACCTTGCAGGGTTGGAAGCAACCTGTGGAGGTCACCCAATCCAACCTCGCTTGCCCAGGCAGTGTCATCTGGAGCAGGGGACACAGGAACACACCCAGGTGGATTTGGAATGTTCCAAAAGAGGGAGACTCCACACCCTCCCTGGGCAGCTTGTTCCAATTCTCTGTCACCCTCACTATAAAGAAGTTCTTCCTCATGGTGAGGTAAAACTCCTTGGCCATTGTTCCTCATCCTATCCCCAGCACCACTGAAAGGATTCTGGCACCATTTTGTTCAGCTGAAGATGTCCACTCTGGGCAGAAGACAGCTGGTCACAATTTGAAAACACTGATAGACTGAGAATCAGCTGCTTCACGTGGTAATTTTTTCCATTGATCAATCATCCTTACTGCTAAAAAACATGCTAGATTTCTCATTTGAATGTATCTGGCTTCAGCTTTCTGCTAGTCTTTCTTTTTATACCTTTCTTTAACCTGAGCCACTTAATTCTATAGTAACCATTATTCTTTCCCTGTGGATTTCCACCGTAATCAAGTTACCTCTCCATTTCCTTTTTGATAATCTAAAAGATTTAAACTCCTTAATGCTGCCACTTTCAGACAGAGCCTAACCAACTCTGCAGCCTGAAATTCTGTGGGCAGCTTTTNGTTACAAAAACATGGGCATTGTTTATCTTACAACTTATGAGAAAGTCCTTCACTGCTAACGCGAACAAGGCATGCAGTGAAAAACCAAGGCAACACCTAACCAACTCTGCAGCCTGAAATTCTGTGTGCAGCTTTTTTTTCCCACATCCCCAATTGTGTTCTTCAACATCCTTTTTAAAATATCAGCCTCATTAAAATCAGATTAAAATGCATTTTGCCCAAATAACCCTCCCTCCCCAGTGATCTGCATGACTTTAATAAGATTTCCCTCTCCTCGTGTTAGTTCTTACTTTGTACCAGCCACGGGTTTACAGCCCATGTTGTTGTATTTGCTCTGGTGGAGTGCTGCAGTGTCGGGGGGCTCCCCTCTGACCCCAGAACCACGTGAGGCAAGTGGCAGCTCCCGTGATGTTGCGCTCTAATGAGATCCCACACGAGATCAGTGTTTCTCCCAGGCCGATTCTACCTGTCCCTCCTGTGGCAGTGAGCTGAAGGACTGACTGGGTTGTACCTGACCTCGCAGGGTGCAGCTGGCTGGGCCGGGGGACCTGCAGCCCCTTCACCCCTCTGGATCAGCTCCAGCCATCTCTCCTCTCTCACGAGAGCTGGGGATGTGTAGTGCGATGTATTTACGCTCTTCTACGTTTGTTAAGGCATTTTGTGTGCAGGCAGCAATATAAGTAAAACAAGCAAGACAGGCAACCCAGGGTTTTTGCTAATGTCTGGTGCAGTCAGAGCTCCCACTGCTGTGTTCTAGCATCCATTTTCCCATGGGGAGGTGTGAAATGAGCAACTATAAAGCTGAGACCAACTTCAGCTGTTCAACATTTTAGAAATCTCCTATTTTGAACCACCATATGTACTGTATTTTTTCATCACAGAACTTCTACATGTGCCTTATCTTTCTTTTCTTTCCAGTAGTGTTTGTATGACCAGCCTGTTCAAGGCAAAAAGCTCGTAAAAGATCTCTTTGATTAATTCTAGTAGCTTAAATAAAATGGCTATTTACAAGCAGGTGTTCTTTGCAGGAGGGGTGACAGCAAAAGCACTGCTCTCTGCCACCCGTCCTTCACCCCCACCGCCTCGTGCAATCCCACCCACTGCACCAGAGCCATGGGCTTTGCAGACCCAGTGATGGCCATGGCCACAAGCCTGACCTTCTGGATTTCAGCTATGGAAAAGTGGTGTGGATTCCACGCCCTGATGTCTGTGGGTCTGCAGACACAGCCCCACCGTGGTTTGTATTTTTAATTCAATGGAGCTCTGGCTATCTCTGGGGGAATTAAGGAAAATAGGGTTACAATGGAAGATCTGTTTGTATTTTCAAGATGCGCCTTGTGAAATCCCTCACAAGATTCACCTTAATGCATTCCTCGCGTCAGGAGTGAGTAATGTTATTTAGCTTCTACATTTTATGGGATCTGCAGCTGTAGAATTAGAAAACAGAGACAAAATAAATAATAAAAATAAAAGAAGTGCCAGGGAGACACAATTGCCATTCTAAGCAGAAGGCAGCTCCTGTAAATGGGAGTGTCAGGTAGAGCCTGCTGGGCTTCCTTAGGGAAATAACAGGACAGCATCTTTCCATCACTGAAATCATCTGGGAAACAGCTTCTGTAGGAAGTTCTCTACAGCTCCTCGTTTCTCACGTTGTCTTATGTGAGGTCAGCCATCACTCAGGGGCCTGCCACGGATTATAATTCGGAAAACAAAGGTTCATATGAGCCCAGAGCAGGGAGAAGATACGGCAAGAGTGGAAACAGGCAGCGGTGGCTGGTTTCTGGTTTTGGCTTTTTGGAGCAAGCCGTGCCGGCTGCCGAGGTTGTCCCTGCCCTGGGCTGGCCGCTGTGATTGCTGCGGGCAGCACAGAGGGCGCGGGGTCCATCGCTCCCCCCAGGCCGGAGAGCAGCGGCTCAGCGCCGGGGGATGCACAACCAGCCAGCACAGCCCTCCGTGCGCCGAGCGGTGCTGAAGCAGATGGTCTGTGTGCAGCACACCGCAGTAGTAACACTTTTAACTCTCTTGTTTCCCTTCCCTCCCCCTCCAACCGCCCATCTGCAATGATTTTGCCTTTTTATTTGCTAATGAAGCCGAAGCAACGGAGAGCAGCAGCTTTAATGCTGGATGAAACGCTCCTCCCTGGAGTGCTGGAGTGTGTCACGGCAGGGGGAGCGCTGCATGTCGGGTCGGTCTTTCTGTGAGGTACCTGTGCAGAGAGCTTGACATCCTTGTCTAGGCAGAGAATATATTTCCTTTTTCCTATCACTTCGCAATACAAGTCTAAACATTCTTATTCTTTCAAATACGAATGAAACTTTTTTTTTAAGAGTTTGCAAACTTCTTTCTGATTTTATCCCTTTTCTCTTCTGTCTGACACTCACTGGAATCGATTTTTAATTGAAATCACTCCACCTCTAGGTCACCCTGAAAGGTGCAACCGTTCCATTTCTGTCTTCTCGAATTTGGAAAATATTTTTCATTTTGCAGCTGTAGAAATTATCTCTCTTTGCTTCCAAAAGAGCAGAAGTTACCAGAAATGCACGTCTTGAGCAGTCAAAAACCAAAAAGTGGCATTAAGCAAAGCCCTGGCAGAAAGCCTGGGGAGTGCACAGGTGCTCTGCTGCTGTGTTCTGGGGCACCTCATTTGTTCATAGCTAACTGGGCCAAAGCTCAGGGAGCTCCCTGGGATGGGGGAAGATGGCTGTATTGAGGGGAAAACAGGTCAGCAAAGGTGCAGCCACATTGCAGAGACACCAATTTGCTGTGATATCCCTTTGGATGAGCTGATCAGACCCACACTTCGATGTGTTCGAGAAGGTAGATCCACTTCAGGGTTTTTTTAGGTTTGGTTCGGTTTTTTTAATCCAGTTCATTTCCATGAAAATCTGGTTTCCATTTGGGATGGAAATTTACATTTCCCTTCAGCTCTGCTGAGCCAATGAACTTAGAGTTTCTCCTTTATTTTGTTTTTCAGTGTGGCCAGAGCTCTGCCTCTCCAAATACTGTGTGCTTTGTCCTGTCTGGCTTCCATTAATTTTTCTGCCTTTGTGCATGCTGTTCACCTTTCACATTTTGGAAATTGCTTTAGATGCAAATACATCCATTTGTGACTTCACACGCAAGATTTTAGAAGTTACTAGAAAATTCAAAGTAACATCTGAGCCTTTGCTGCTGATTCACATAATTGGTTTTAGGGATTTTGGTTTTCTCATTTTCTTCTTTTATTAACAGATGTTCTCTCCCATTTTAAAGGGCTTCAAAATGTTAATTGTTTAAAGTACCAAGTCTGATCATTCTTTATCCTCTCTATGTTTTTCAGCTTTTTCTTTCTGCAGTATCACCAAGCAATACTCAGCACATTTAATTCACTCAGCAGACCTCAGTTACAGATTAGTAGACTCGTTCTCTTCACACAGCACACTGGGATTTAAAGAAGTAGAAGTAAGCAGAAAACACTGGGCTTTAAATAGGGGCTCAGACACAAAAACAAGTTACCTGGCTTGGAAAGTTTAAAAGGAGCAGCTGGGCTGCAGGAACTGGCTATGTCCATGCTTTTAGCGGGGCTCAAAGAGCAGGATATTGGTTTTGTTTTGTCTGGAACACAGAAGGTTGAGCAAAATTCACCGATCTGGTATTTCCAGTGGTTCAGACCATGCACACAAAGAGGCACAGCTCAGCTTGGCCACAGCAAATTTCTTCATTTGTGGTCCCATTTTGCTGCCGTTGAGCCCCACATTGTCACTGACTCAGAGTATTTTGGATGGGCTGTAGGGCACATTGTCTGAGCTGTGTTTCATCATTAAATACACATATGTGCTTGAGCTTCCTGTAGGTTCCTAGGCAGGTGGGCACTTCCAAGCTGGAACCAAATGAGGCACTCTGAGTGACCACCTGGAGGGTCCTGGCTCCAAAACCACAACCACAACCCCCGATGCCCCAGGGCACTTTGCTTGACTTAGAGCAATGGGCAGGTACCTGCTCTTGAAAAGGGAAAACATCTTTCTCTTCTGTCCTCAGTTACCCTTCCCAGACCCATTCACAGGGGCCAGAGCACAGCAATGGAGAGGCCCCAGGGTGGCAGCAACAAAGACACCAGCTTCTTCTCTAAATATTCCTAAATCATACGAAGAAGTGCTTTTGGCCATCGAAAACTGCTGGAGGTGGCCCAGCAATCAGGCAGCAGCAACGATGCTTTATACTTGTTTCCCCCTGCTGCATTCCCTGCTCCTTGGACATGTCTGTCACACACTGCTGGAAATTGAAGGGGGGGTTCTTACCCCTGTGGGCCTGTTTCTTAGTCTCAAATAAAGGTTTTGCAAGACTTTCATGGAAAGCACTAGAGAAATTCAACATCCTGTCAGAGCTGGGGCACAGGCTGACTGAGGGGATGACGCACAGCCCTGGGGCTGCCTCAGGGAAGGGCTTCTTGTGCCCTCGTTCCCATTTCCATCCATCTTGCAGCTCCGGCAAAGAGCTCTGGATAAACACGACTTGGGCCTTTAATAATGTACAGCTTACAGTGAACAAGACAGCAACCTTGTGTGTCTTCTCCTTTTCGAAGGGTGCTTCTCCTCTGTTTCCTGCATCAAGGCAAGGGCCAGAGGCAGGTTTAACACTTCCCTGGCTGATAGCAGGAGGGCTCGGTGATGGAGATGGGAGCACAAAGGTTCTGGGGACAGCCAGAGGGATGTCAGACAGAGAGAGTCCTGAGCAGACGGCACAGAGAGGCTTGAACCTGCCCCCTTCTGTTCTGTCAGTAATTCCCCACTCCTCTCTCAGTGCAAACAGATTCACCGTAAGATGCACAGGCAACTCATCATCTTAGGAGGCTACTCTGCCCAGCAAGGATGCCAAGACCTCCCTCCAGTTGCCTGAAAGACTGGTGCCACCTGAGGGGTGAACTGAGGACATCTGAGACCTCCTCGAGGCAGATGTGAAGCGTAGCAAGGTGCCCCACAGGGATCTCAAATGGCACCAGATCCCTGTGTTTAAGCAGCTGCCTTACAGGCGTCTGCCCCGCCGGACTGCAACACGGGAACACAGCTGCCAAAAATGCACACTTTGTACCTTAACATCATTCCAAAGTCAAGTTGGGTTACAAATTACAGATCCAAGTGCTGACTTTGCCTGTCACAATTCCCAGCAAGATGTTTCAGCTGGGCCAATTAAGACTCAGTCTGGTAACTTTCCGTAAGTTATTTCTTTTAGGATTTCAGCAATAGGCCTGGCTGCCAAGTGACATATCTGAGCACTTTGTTCTAAGCTGAGGCAGTCTCTGATGATCCAAGCCACCCTGTGAAGACATGAGCAGTAATCCTTTCAAAGACACAACCCTCCTTTTCCTCTGAAATGCTGTTGGCAGTTTGTTCCTTTCCAAAGGAAAACAGCAAGTGCTACAGCATGATATATAGTTGATTGCTATTAATATTTGGATATGTTATTCCTGAGCATATTCTCTCTCTTGACTTTTTTTATTAGCTGGAATAATTTCCACTATTTAAGGGAATTTGCCTATTGAATTGTGGGGTTTCCCTACTTATTTAAACTCCAAATGAGTTTAAATAAGGCAGATAATAAAGAGAAGGGAACTTAACCAAGACATGTGGTCCCAGTTCAGATCTTCCTTGAGCAAAGATTTCTTTTCATGCATAGTTTTCCATGTCAATTGGGAAAGACCAATGAAACTGCTCGGAGGAAAGCCCTGGGGGCAGAGCAGTAATTATTAAAATGCCATACCCTGCCCATGGCTTGTACCTGCACCTAGGCCAGCCCACACCACAGGCACTGGAGTCAAATGCTGCAGTCCCTGCTTGGAATTTTCTGGATGGTATTTCATGTGTCTGTGGAGAAGGGAATTCAGAGATATTTCCAAATTCTGGAGGTGATCAGCTGTGAAGTTTAAATCTGTTTCATAGTTGGGATAGGACATAATAATGTACTGCTTTACAGATAATTCTGCATAATGTAGTTTTTCTATCTCATTCTGTCAGCTGCAGCATCTCTCTCCATTCTTACTGCAGCCCAAGAAACTCTCACATTAAATCTTCCCCCACCAGTCTTGTCTGTCACATCTACACCAGCCCGCATGTTATTGTCTCTTTAATTCTGCTAGGCAGGACTTCACCGTGCCTTGCACCATCCCACACATGGTTCTCATACTATCCTCTAATTTTGTTTCTCATCCTTTATTTTGTGTTTCCAGGCAGTTGCCATTTCTCTTAGTCCTGTTTTACATTACTCTCCTGACCTGACTGTATGATCATCCTATTTTTCACATGATCACATTTCACCTTCTGCTTTCCCCAGTTCTGGTGGGTTTTCATTTATTATGTTGGCAAGGTTTTGGTGTCAATTCACCATTTAATTCTTGCTGTCACCCCTGCTATTAACATGGATTAGGTGACTGCAGATTTTTGAGAATTTGAGCCCTAATTTCCAGCAGTTTTAAGGGGAGACAAGCAGCTTAGGGCTGACTTGCCAGTCTGGGAGCCCAGATGTTTTCAAAGGATGGCTGTACTGGTCCAGGCAGTAGAAATCTGCAGTATCTCACATGAGGAAAAGAACGAAAAGAGGGAACTTCTCATGTTTATTACAGCAGTAATGATATCACAGTGGGGGTGTGTTGCCTTATTCCAGATTTATAGCTGAGATCTGTGAATGTCCCAGGGCTCAGCATGCAATCCCAAAGACACTCTATTTGCATGTACTCCACATTCAATAAACAAAAAATGGAAGTGTCAGAGAAGCGTTTTAAAACACTCTGTTATTAAGCAGTTGCCAGCAGATCTTGTGCTCTTTGGTCATTACTCTCCCACAAGCTCTCCCTGTACATTGTGACGAGCTGGAGATGTTCGAGCTTTACTGCCAGACTGAGAACCAAAGCAAAGGGAGAAAAAAAAGGAGGGGGGAAAAGTTATCTTTAAATCTGTGTATCTTAAGACAAAATCCTGCCTGCAGACTGCCCCAGCCTGGCAGAAGGAGAGATGACGAAGCCCCGCTTCCTTCTGTGAACAACCACTTCGCTGACAACCTCGGACATGCAGCCCTACACACCAAGGGACACTGATGGGCCATGAGATTTGAGTCTGTACCCATGATATGTTTAACTTCCCATCCTTCCTATGCAGTTCCTGGCAGACATAATTCATAAAGGACAGGCTTTGCAGTTAGCAAACAGAAACAAAGCCAGTCTTAACACAAAGGTCAATTTTTTACCAATCCACTCTTTTTCTGCAGATTCAGGATCTGAGAGGTGATTAAAGCAACACAAGATTATTACTCGGAGTGAAAGCACGAGGATTTTTTTTCTTCTGAGGCGCAAAGCATGCAGAGGAAAGAGTGAGACCTGCAAGATCTCTGAGCTGGACCCTCTTTCACACCTCCACCCCCTTTTCAAGCTATCTGTACCCTCCCCAGCCCACTTAACTCACACCTCTAGCGAAGGAGACACAGGACTCTCATTCCTGCAGCACATCCCTTCTTCCCCAAAACCCTGTGTGAGTGGGCAAACCACCAGCTCTCACTCTTGCATGACCCCAGCAAAGCTGAAGCTCAACATTCCTTTTCATCTGAGCTGCCAGCTTGGAAGAAAAACTAGGTGGTCCTGAGAGAGGTCCCTGAATCCTCACTGATGTCCTCCCCGTGGTCACCTGTCCCCTGGACCTGTCCACTCCCAGGACCTGTCCACTCCCAGGACCTGTCCTCTATGTTGCTGTCCCTTTTTCTGCTCATTTCTCCCTTACCAGAACCTTCTGATTTCCCTTCTGGGCATCACACAGGCTTGTGTCAGCTATGTAGCCCAGGGATATATGGTGTATTTAACCACAACAGTCATCTCCCTTACTTTTTACCCTCCAGAACATAAACATTTCTTTCCAGAGGAAGGCAATGCATTGCCATGCAATGACCTCTTAAAGATGAGTAAATTTATAGCTCTTCCACCCCTGCAAAAGCAAAAGAAAAAATTTAATTTGATTTCCTAAAGCAGGATATTTCCTACTCCATTATGTTGGCACTTACCTGCTGCCAGGGCCTTACACACTGCACGATGTGAAAGAACGTCACAGGAAATAAAGTCATTCGAGCTGTAAGGCACCTCAGCCATTAGGTAATTAATCTGAGGTGTTTTTGTATTTGGGCCGGAATGGAAGGGTGAGTTCCACCTCAGTGAGAGCTGAATGTTTCTTTGCCCCTGATTTTTTATTCATGCCTGCAGACATTTCCCCACTAAGTGCCACACCTGGCACCTACACAGGTGACAATGAACACAAGCCCGTGTCTCTCACTTCCCCCACCAGCTCTGGCAGGTTTGGTGACTTGGGTGAGATTTTGCTCTTTACCCAGTGCCTTGAAGCCACGGCCCCGAAAGTGAAGGTGCCTGCCAGATCCTACCACATGTGAAATTACCTGTGCTCCTGTCATCGTTTGCCTGAATAACTGTTGGGTCATCCCAGAAAAAGCAGCATCAGAGATGAAGCAGCAAGTTTGAAATTTGCTGGCTTGGACTTTTTGATTATTATTCTGCTTCCTCTGTGAGAGATGAACTGCACTTCCAGCCTCGTGTTCTTTATTTGCGGGTGATTTTGACTTAACTGCACTATTGATCCCAAGATGGATAGGAAGCCCAGCAGCTTAAGCCCTGTCCCCAAAGGTGTGAAAGCTTCATTAGATTTATGAAATTCTCCAGGATAGACTGGGGCTCTGCAGTCTGTCTAGAAAAAAAGCTTTACATTTTACTCACATTTACATGATTTGTATTCCTTGTTGAATTATTATTTTTTACTATTTTTATTTAGACTCAAGGTTTCTCCTCCAGCTCAACTGCACAAGAAACGCAGTCAATCAGTAGGTGGGGAGATGAGCAGTCCATCCCCCGTGAGTCTCAGATATCCCATCTCTCATCCTCATCCTAACACTATCATCTCCCCTTCACATCCTTTCTCTCGGGTAGGACAGATCTGGTATTTTCTCTGGGGGAATGCATGAGGGTTCGTGATTTCCCAGTGTTTTCACCTGGGATAAACAAAAGCATCTTTAGAAGGGGTCAGATAAAAGCAAGAAACAACAACCTTAAAGGCATGTCCCAGTTTTGGTTGGGATAGGGTCAATTTCTTTCACAGTAAGGGTTGTGGTTTGTATTTTTTATGGAACCAGTGCTGATAACTGCGGGATGCTTCTCCTATCCCTGGGCAGTGCATACACAGGGCCGAGGCCTTTCCTGCCCCTCATCCTGCCCCACCAGCAAGGAGGCTGGGGGCACACAAGGAGTTGGGAGGGGACACAGCTGGGACAGCAGAGCCCAGCTGAGCCAGGGGATATCGCAGACCCCAGGGCATCATGCTCAGCACACAGAGCTAGGGGAAGGAGGAGGAGCAAGGGGAGGACATTTGAAGCAGTGGTGCTTGCCTTCTCAAGTCACCTCTGTGTGTGATGGAGCCCAGCTTTCCAGGAGACAGCTGAACACCCTCCTGCCCACGGGAAGCGGGGAGTGAATCCCTCAGTTTTATTTTCTTGAGAGAACAGCTCTTGTTTTACCTTTTGAGCTGTCTTGATCTCAGCCCACCACTTTTCTCACTTCCACTCTCCCGATTCCCTCCCTCATCCCGTCGTGTGGGAGCGAGTGAGCGGCTGAGTGGGGCTGACTTGTCACCTGGGGTTAAGCCACAACAAGAGGCAAATAAAACCTGGCATCACCTTCTGGCTCAGCAGGAACATCACCCAGCCATGGGGACAGAGCCCCAGGCAGCACACTGCACACCAGCTCCATGGCTAAAGTGGCACTGGGGCACCAAGGGGACCACTTACGACCAGCAGCTTTTAATAATTTACCTCATCGTGTATCATGGGGAGTTAGTGGCAGATCACTGACATTTGTAGAAAAGACTAATTCAGAGGCTGAGAAGTCCAGAGAGGATAATGAAGTTAGACAGGTATAAGCTAAATGAGAGAAGAAAAAGGCCACCTTGTGTATATAGGAAATACAATCCAAAACATGGAATTTTTATTCAGAAAGAAAAACAAGCTTTGAAAGAAACAAAACAGAAGTAGCCCAAGAACAGGCAATAAATTAGAAGAACAAAAACTGGTAAATGTCTTCAAAATGTGACCATGGCTCAGGGCTCTTCCCTGGAACAGCTGCAGGCTCTGCTGCTCCACAGGGAATAGAGGCAGCAAGTACCAGCACTGGATGGATGCGCTGGCAGGATTGGTGAGGAGGACAGCAAGGACTCTTGGGGATCAGGAAGAAGGAGACATGACAGCCACACACTCGAGGGTTTTGCAAAATGGGAACATCCAAAGAAATGCAACCAGGTTTCAATACAGCTGTGTGTGGAGAGAGTGTAAATCAGCCTGCTGGAAGAGCAGGAAAACCTCTCTGACGTCCAAATCAAGCTGTCTGTGAAGTCACACAGCTTCCAAGAGGTAGAATGGGAGCATCCTGCACCCACTTTGGACCAGCATGAGACAACTTCCCCTGGACATTGGTAACCAGGCACAGCCACAGCCCTGGCACAGCCACCTCCTCTGGGCTGCCCCAGAGAAAACCTCCCACCCCATCGAGGCAATGCTGCTCTGGCAGTTTCCCACTTAAGATAGAACAGAAACATTCCTGCTTGCCCTTTTCTGCAGTTTTGGTGAAGCTTCAGCACGAAAAGCCCTTACAGAAATTACATCTTTTTAGGCATTTCTAGTTTTTGTGCATAGCAAGAAAACACGCTTTTCTTCCCATGAAATAGTGACAGTTCTCACCATTAAATGGCTGTTCGGATTTTCATTACATTTTCTACTTGCAAAAACCCTTGGACATGGGCATTATTTTAAGCTAGCTCTAGCAATCATACTTGCAGTCATAAAAAAATGGAGCTTTAGAAGATCCTTTACAGCTCTGATTTTCCTTACTTCTGCCTGTAGAGCATCAAGGCTTTTCCTTGCTTGTTCGAGGCGGTATCACTGAGGATATAATACACTTACGGTACATTTTTAAGAAGACATTTCACAAGCAACATCCGCAGATTACAAGCAGTATCCCTTTTTTACAGGTATATTTTTGGCTGTACCTGGTGGTACCCTGGAGCAGCCTGGAGCCACAGGGATCACTGCCTGGCCAGAGAAGTTGGATGTGAGATGCAGAAGTCCTGCGCCATCACCAACCCTCATGAACCAAATCCTTTGCCCTCCCTCAAAGGCTCTTTGCTAAATGGTGGCAATGCATCAATTTTGGAGCAGGCAGTCAGCAGGTTTATTTTGTTTTGTTTTGTTTGCAGTTCCTCCTCTTCCTCTGAGAGAAGAACCATGGGATGCACAAAGTGTTACTGTAATGAAAACCCCTCTGCTGAAAAACAATTGCACAAGAAAGGCAGCCCTGTGCTAAACAAGTGCTTTGAGCTTCCAGGTTCCACTCACAGTCCTGGCTGACCTTTACAGAGTGTTTCTGCTGTGCCATTAATTTTCACAAGTCCCTTAGGTGGGCACTTCAAAGAGTCTCCCCTCTCTTTGCACGCTGCAGTTTCAGGGTTATGGCATTTTCAGACACACCAGCCAAAGACCCATGAAGGCTTATTTTATTTAATGGATATTTTTATATAACCTTTTAATCAAGTATTTGGCTGCTGCAATCATCTTGGCTAATGAATGTGAGCGGGACCCCTCTGTGTTCAATGCCTGGGTCCTTCTCTTCATTCCACCAGCAAGGAGGCTGGGGGCACACAAGGAGTTGGGATTCACACTCACATCACACCATTCCTCCCCTAATATAGGGACACAGGTATAGGGCATCTTGTCAGAATCTAATTGATTATTTCTAAGCACTACTGGAATCTATTTCTTCCTTTTGAACTAGAACCTGAAACAGTGAATTAGTTTCCTATAAGGTAGGCCACCAAAATGATTAAACCTGTGACCACATCGTTGATTTAAATACACTATTTTGAAAAGCTATTGAAAAAAGTCTGCTTCTCAAAAACATTTTTCAAGATCTCGCCTTATTTTAAAGCACAGCCCTCATTAAAAAACCTCTCTAAATGCAACCACTAAACATATTTCAAGTTGTCCAAGAGTTACTCGGGTTGATTTACCAATGTCTGTGCACTACAGATAATGAAGGCAAACACTGCAGTGACAAAGGGAGGCCAGCCAGTTTAAGGTCCTGCTTTGGAAAATCACATCCCAAGTAGCAGCCGCTGTCCCAGAAGAGCTCCCAGTAATTACAGCCCCGCAAGAAGCATAATGGGACGTAATACAGAGCAGTTTATGGAGTTCAAAGTACACCTGTGGTGCATCCCAATTCTGCAAACAACTATGGCGAACATTATGTAGCTTTCCTTTGGGGACTAGTGAAAATTACACACACAGGGACTAGAAATCTATTAAGCCATTCAGCAGGTAATAATTCCTGCCAAATCAGGCAGTAATGTTAGCTGCTTATTAGCTGTATTAGATACCTGCAGACAGAAGGCATCCGGCACCGTTCCGTGGCACAGCATTATCCCTTGATTTGTTTCAGGCCACTTGTATTTGTCACCCACCCCCTCAGGAAGCCAAAGCCACCACCTGGCATCAGTTAGCTGGAGGCTTTCCTCTGTAGATTGATCTTTGTGAATTAAGGCAGCAGAAGCTGTGGGCTGAATTACAGCCAGCTGTGTGCAGGGTTGTTCTAAGAGAAGATGGTATTTTTAACTCAGGTGAGCTCAGGAAGGGATGAGCAAGTTGTGGTGCTGCAGTAAATCATACCCTAAAGGCATTGTGGTCTCCCCCAAAACACAGCTGCACGCAGACCAAGGGCTCGAGCAGCAGTATTAGCACTTGTATCCAGCAACAGATTTAACAACAAAATGATCAATGCTCCTGCAAGAAAAGAGAAAGGGGAAAATGCATCAACAGATATTTTATAGGCACAAAGTGTAAGAATTAGATTTCAGTAAGTTATGTGACTCCTTCACCGTGTATTGGGTGGTAATGTTGGAGAGCAATCTAATTTAAATTTCTATTTACTGTTATTATATTACAGCCACTGAGAGCAAGAGCCTGTCAGTCCTTCCCCTCCTTTATTCCTGATTGCCTTCACCCTTTTACTGTGGAGCTGCTTATCCAAAACTTCGTCTGGAGCACGAAGGCAATAACCCCTGGGGCAAAGGCTCTCACACTGCAGGGATGCCCCCCCACTTGTGTATAAAGAGCTCAGGCACTTCAGTGCTGGAAGTGATCCATTCCTCCATTGTGTAACTTACTCAAAAACCACACCAGAATTTAATTATCACATTATTTCCATGTAATACCTAAAAATCATGGCAGAGGGACACTATGTAAAAAACATTATGCAACAAGTCACTCAAGACTTGCACTCATCACGTAAAAACCTGGTTGTTTAAATGATCTTTCCCATCACATCTTAATTTTTTTTAATTTAAAAGGGCAGATTTGGAGTTATCTGAGCCACTTCTATCTAAAGTCTGATATACTTGATAGGTTCACAGTGTGTGATCCAGCTGTGAATGAGTGAAATGCCTTTTCAATATTGCCTGTGCACATCAGCAAAAGACAATATTGAAAAGTCAGTTGTGTTTACCGAGTTAACCTGCACCTTTTACGTGCTCACTTAAGCCAGTGTGCTGGGGCAGTGGCAAGCCAAGGCTGTTAAGGCAAATACAAACACTATAAAGACTGAATTAAGTTTTTTCTGTATCTTTGCAATTGCCTCTCATTTTATATTCTCCTGCTCCTTTTTTATTCCCCGTGTGAAGTTCATCACCATCCCCCTGCAGAAAGGTTGATGCTTCCAGTTATAACTTCAGGGCAGCAGGAAAGCCCCAGGACGATGGCTCTGGATGCTGCTGCCAAAGCCTCGGTGAGGGGTGGAAGGTGATGGAGGTCACCAGGCCAGGCTGGTGGTGCCACAGTGCTGACCCAAAAACTCCAGGCATGTAGTTTGAAGCAAGGAGTGTCCTGGCCATGCAGTGTCTTCCTTCTGCTTCTTCAGCAGATATTGATTGTTTATCATGTGTTGGAAAAGCGCCTTTCCTGATCTACCACCCGGCCAGTGAGAGGAGCCCCTGTGCCATCATTACCTTGCTCTTTATGTCTGGACATTTCTCCTGCCTCAGGAAATTCCCAGCACCCCTTTCTTCTCTGTTGCCCAAACACACCTGAAACAGCACATGTGAAGTTTTCCCTGTGCTGAACAATGGAAAAAAAAAACAAACCAAACAGTAATTGGGGGCTTCAAGGCAGAGAGACAAAACAAATCCTGCATTTTCATTAATACTCATGAAGAGTGAAGTATTTTTTCCTTTGGGAAAGATATCAAACAAAGCAGCAAAGTGACTTTCATCACTTTCTGGCTTTGGCTGCAGCAGCAGGTAGGCAGGGGCCACACATCTGAGGAGACTCAGGGGCCTCACTGCAGCCCTACATCCCATGGTCCTGCAGCTGCAGCACCTCCTCCACCAGGATCAGGGCTGAGGCTGCTGCCAGCACTGCCCACTAGGAAGAGAAAAACCCTGCAGATAGGATCAGACAGGCCCAAATGTTTTCTGCCAACGAAATTTCACATTTCCAGTATGTTTCAAATGAAACTTTTAGCAGCAATTTTTTTGATGCCAGTGAATTTCCCCTCAGATTTTTTGTTTATGCTACTCCAACTTGCTTGAATTTCTGAAGAGCAAGAACTCTACGAAAATTAATAAATTGCTATACAGCTATTTATTTAACAAAAATTCCATTTCTAAGGACCGACAGCCTGTGTACCCAGCAGAAGGTGTGTATGTGGTCACAACAGCTGGCAGGGAAGATGCCTGGGTGGGCTAAGGAGCAGGCAAAGAAAGACGCCCCTCCTTCCCAGTCCAGCTCTGGATGCCCAGCTGCAATGACCAGCAGGATTCAGCCCCCTGTGCAATCCCTCTGTCCAACTTCTTAGCCTTGCCCTGACTGCTGGAGCCAAAGATATTTCTCATTTAAAAGATAATTAACTTTCCAAGTGAAAGTCAGGGCTCCAGGCTGCACAGAGGTGCTGCGAAAAGGAAACCATGGGGACCCCAGCTGCAGGTCTGTCAGTTCGAATCCCACCTCACTGCATACCAACCCCTGTGTCTACACGGGCTCCAGGTATATTTTATCTGTCCCTCTAACTCACCCGTTTACAACAAGTTTAAACTGTTAGGGCATTGGAAAACACCGTGCCATTGGGTTTCCCTGTCTTTTGGAGGCTGGAAAAGCTGCTGCTGCAATTCTCATTAGGGTTGGAGTGGGTCACAGCGCCTGGGCCCTGGCAGCCAGTACCTGGAGAAAGCTTTTAACTGCTGCTATCCAGTAGGTTCTTCAGCTGGGAGAGGAGGTGGGAGCAGGAATGAAAGGGGAGGCTGCAGCACACCTGAACCATGACCATAGTCCGGAGATCACCAAAAATGGCAGAGTCCCCTAGTCCTCATGCCATCTCTGGTTTCTCAGCCTGGTGCTCAGCTCTGGTGCCACTGCCACAGCAAACACATCTCATTCATTAGGGAAATTATGGATATAATGGAATTTAAGAAAAACTCAAAGAACACACAGAGGACAGCAGTTGCAGAGTGCTACAAAATGAGACATCGACCCCACAGGTCACAGAGCATTGTCTCCTGTCATCCCTCTGATCGTTAGTTTTGATCTATTTACATCTGTAGGGTGCACACAGAAAATGGATGAGAAACCTTTTCCCTGAGTACAACAGGAGGAGGAGGGGGAGGAAGGGACAGTAGTTATTCAGCGGGCAGTATTAGTGCCAGCAAAGAGCTGCCATCACCACAGTCTCCCAGCACAGAGACTCAGAGGCTTTTGCCACATCCAGGCAGAGAGGACCTGAAGTATCAGGTGCCTGAGTTCCCCACCAGAACAACCCCAGGAACCCCAGCATCACCTGGGAAAACACACAGGCTGTGCTGCGGGATGCACCTCCCACTCACCCACTCCATCACCTGAGCTCAGCCCCTCTGGCTCAGCTCCTGGTGCATCAGGCACTCTCTCAGCTTTACACTGCAGCCAGAACCGTGTTTGTCTGACTTGGACAGGTTTTAGCAGCTGCCAGGGTGCTGCAGAGCACGCAGGGGTAAGAGAGTGGAAGGACCACGAGTTAGATGTGATTGCCCAAACATAACAAAATCATCCTCCCCCTCAGGGTGCTTCACAGCTGAGGAAAGGTGTATCTGCCCTTTTGGAGCTCGCTGTCCGAGCTTGCACATTTGGCAAATAAACCGCGTTAGACATTTTGTAGGTCAGATGGGTTAATGGAGGTGAGAGAGGAGCAGGTTGCCAGGTCGTAACTTCGATGAAATCAAAGTGCATTAGCAATAATTAGAGGAGTTTTTCTATAAATACTCACAGGTCTGTAAAATACAAGAGGCTCACACAGCTGCTGCCCAGCTCCAGCCCATGACCACTACCAGGGCATCTGCTCAGGCTGAACACTGTGATGACACCAGAGCAGCCTGGTTATGGCTCAGCTCCCCAAAACAATGCAAAAACATTCCTCTTCCCCAAATCAACTCTCAGGAAACAGCACGTTTTGCTCAGAAATGCCTGGCAAGCCGTACTGAGAACAGTGCTGAGACATCTGTGCAGTAGCACTGTAGCAGAGTAAGATTATCATTCCCTACACTTTGTGGGGGACAAGAACAACCTTGCTACAACCAATCTCTCCCAGGACCACGATAAGCAGAGCTCTCTCTGGCTTTATCTCTGCTTGTGGGACGGGTGCACGCCTGTGCCATCCCCTGTGCACTCCCTACAACCAGGTGCAAGGAAAGGTTGAGGTAATTCAGAACTGAATTGCAATGAGAATGCAAAATCCTCCTCCCATGTATCTCCTGAAGTGGTGTCACATACTGCATGTGACATTGGCTCCCTTTCAGCACACCTCTGGGATTCCCTGTGCTGAGGGACTCAGTCCTGCTCAGCATCCACAGACAGTCTCACACCACTCCTGGCTGGAGCATCTGCAGGGAGACACTGATTCCTTGGCTCCAGATAGAAAGACAAGGCTCTAATCTTCCTCACCCTGACGTGACTACAAGGCACCCGCCTTTCCAGGAAGGTTTGCCACCAGATGCTTTCTGTGAGCTGCTTTTTTTCCAGGCAGGTTGTGCTAAAGGGTTTTCCAGGCTGCAGCCACGCGGGATTTCTTGTGGGCAAGTGCCATCCTGTGGCGAAGTGTGAAACCCTGACTGCACCGAGCCTGCACACTCCTGCCAGGCACAGCCCCGGACAACTAAAACATGTAACGTGCTGCAATAAGTCCCATTGCCCCCTCCCAGCCCCATGGTACTTCAGCTGCAAATCTGCATTACAACAGATTCGTGCATTTTCCTGATTTTCTGGCTTCTTTGGGAGTTTTACCAGTTGCTTCATATTTGTTACTTATTATTGTCTGAGGCACAGCTTTTGGCATTTTTCACCACTAACACAGTCTGTATAAATCAGAGTTCAGAAGCTGGAGAAAATACAACCAACCCACAACTAAACAGCACCTTGCCAAATGGAGGCTTTGAGGGTTTCATCTCAGAGCAGTCCCTGCAGACAGATCCTGGCCATGCTGTGGGCAGCAGGCCCAGCCTTGGGCTCTGCAACAAAGGAGGGATGGGGACACTCAAACAGGACCAGGGAGAAAATTTTCCATACAGCTGAGTAGGCTGGGAACAGGGAAGGAGAGATGTATTTAAACCCCTGCTCCAGTTAATATCCATTTATTAAAAAAAAATTGGAACAACTCCAAGATGCTGAGAGAGATTAGTCCTGGGTGCTCATGTAGCAGGTCAGCTTCCGGGCTTTCATGAACTGGAAATGGTTTGTTCTGTGCCGGTCTGTCTTTCAAACAAAACATCTTTCTTTACCTTTTGATTCATGAGAAGGAGGAAAGAACCCAAGCACTTTTCTCAGCCATAGCACTGTTACATGCTCCATATCAAGCACTACAGCTTCAGCTCCTATAAACTAATTCCTTCTGTACTCTCCGGGCCTCCCTCCAGCAGTAAATGCATTTACACTAAAAACACTGCAACTTTGGGAATAAATACAGCCACTCTTTGTGCTACTGCCCAAACACAGAGGGGGCATCACTTCTCAAGGAGGTGAGGGGACACCTGCTGCCAACACAGGGCAGGCTGGGCCATCCCTTTGGCAACCCAGGTTTTGATCAAAACGTTGAGAGGAAAGAGCTGCAGCATCCCCATGGGAGCTGAGATCTCTGTGCTACTTAAAATAGGGAAGTGAAAGGCTTGTACCAGAACATGGGACTGGCACTTGGAGCTGGTTATTCTAGACCTTTACTTCTGTGGGGGAAATAATAAAAACAACAAATCCACAACTAAGTGACCCTAACAATGTATTTCTCTAACTGCCACAGGAGTTTCTGTCCTACACAAAAACACCAGAGGTATCAGGCAGAGAGGTTGCACAGCACGACCCCACAGCTGGCAGTAGGAGCTCAGCCAGCCCAGCAGTCGCCTCCAGGCAGCGTTTCAAGTAGTAACTCATTCATCCCAACAACACCCCACCTTCACTACAAACATTGGCACAAAATGAAGAGATGAGCCTAAACCAACTTGGCAGTAACCTTTGATTTATTCCAAGTTCAGCTGCATGAAAATACCAGCTTTTAAGCCAATTAAACCTGGAGTCCTACCTCATCTACTGGAATAAAACCAAACTCCTGGAGAAAAGCGAGCCAAGCTCGGGCAGGCTGCAGCTGTGTAGTGCTCTTTGCTACTTCCTGTGCAAAACCAGCACTGCTCCAGACCATCCCACAGGCAGCTGAACAGCCGAAGTGTAAATCTCCTCTACAGAATCATAAAAATCATTAAGTTGGAAAAGACCACCTCATCTTTCAGCAGATGTGGATGGCCTGCGCCCCTGTCTTTGAGATTTCATTTCTTGAAGAATGTCCAGCCTTCCCGGACTCTTCTGCCCTTCAGGACTGCCTCCTAAGGGATTCTGTCAGCCAGACACAGGACACAAAGCTACTCCAAGGTACCAGCCCCATTAAATCCTCCTACATGGGTGTGAAATTGCCTTCTTCCTGTAACCTCCGCAGTAACAAGCCTTTGGAGAAGAAAAATATCATTTCATCTATGTGGTTTTTTTTCCCAACACTTGCCTTTGTAATTAACCTTTTGGATATTTTAAGAAGCCCAACCCAACACAGAGCAAGGGGAGATCCAAGAGACTGCAGAGGGATTTTCTGGAAATGCCTGTGTTTCACATTGTGCAGTGTATGCTCTACACAATCCCTGGGATGATCCACCCAGAGGCTGCTCAGCCCCTTCACCACCCACCAGCAGCAGATCAGATTTGGATCTGGTGTTACAGGTGCAGTACACTGATGTGAGCCATTTCCAGACAGTCATTCCCATCGTAGGAGGCTGATTTTAGTATTATGTCTGGTGTGTTTAAATATTGACGATTCTCCATGCACTTCAAGTCATTAATAGGAGCTACTCACACTTTTTTTTTTTAGTTCTTTTAACACACCCAAAATCAGCTGTGGCTGTGTAACTTCTCCAAAATTACATCTAGAGTATAAAAAAAAATAGAAAACATGCTGCAAAAAACTCCCACTTACTTCATTCTATGAGAAAATTAACATCATTTTAGAGCATAGCTACAAAAAAAATGAATGGTTGTGTAAGGTCGTTTTCCCTCCCCTTCCACACAAATGACAAAAAGAAGCTTAAAGCAGCTTCCCTGGAGCCTCAGGAAGATGAACACAGAATCTCTGTAACATTTCAGCTCTCCTTACAGCTGTGTGACAGAAAGAGGAATTAGCTCATTTTTTTTGCACTTGCTCATTGTTATGTATCTGTGTGGCAGGAATTTGAGTTTTTCAAGTGAATATTAAAGACTCTTCGTTTCTAGAGAAGAAAAAAACTCTTGCCATATCTTCAGGCCACTGCAGTGTATCAAAAAATCCTGCCATTAGAGTATGATACAGTGGGAGAACCAGGACTGCTGGAAAAGCACAACTCAAATTAACTTTTTCATTTTATGTATATTTTCCTATTGATCTTTCTTACCACATGAAATCAGTCTACAGTTATGGCTCAAACAGTGACTTATAAAAAACTGTATCACTGTTAGGGAGATGTCACTAATACAGTTTCGTAATAAAATTGTTTAACAATTTCCTGTTTGCATCATGTTCTGTTTGATTCCAGCATGTAAATGTTTTACAATGCTTGCTGTAAAAACACTTTCCCACATTCATCCTCGTTTTGGAGTCACATTTACCAAGTTTTGAAGCTCTGGAAATTGATAAGCTTCTCTGATAAAAGTCTGAGGCATCTTTGCAACTCAAGAAATCGGGAGATCTCCCTCTTGTGGTCTTCTGTGCAAACAGCCTCAACTCCACCTGTGGGCTCATACGTGCCTAAGGAAGGGTTTTCTCTCATCAAATATCAACAGAACTTGTAAGCAATTCCAGTCACTACAGAAAGCGTTCTTCCTAGAAAGAATGAGAAAGAGATTGTTTTCACTTTATTTTTATCTACATGGTATTTTCTTGCAGAAAAACCACAGAGATTGAAAATGCAGTGCTGACTCCTGAATAGCACCACCTGCAAGAAAGTGGGGGGAAAAAAGTTACAGAACAAAGTAGATGAACAAACCCAACAGTGGAGGAGCTGTCAGGCTTCTCTAGGTAAGTGCTATCTAGCGGAACACACAAACTGCAGCTCTAAAATGCTCACACTTGAGTTACACAAAGCACATTACATCTCTACCTCACAGACCAACCTCACTCCTCAAAAGCCACAGCGGATATGTAGGGACCCATGCTCAGAACTTCCCATGTCATGAGATTAACAAGTCTGACACCAACATAAAAAGAAATTTTGTGCCTTTATTGGAATGGTGTTAGGCTTTAAATACACCAAATTTTGATAACCTGATTATTTGGTTTAATTAGAAATGACACTACAGAACTGCAATACTGGTCCAACAGTCTTGTCTTTACTTTCTTTTTTTTTTTAAAGCAAGAGATAGTATGAAAATGCACCAAGTAATCAGAAAGCACTAGCAGGCATTGGTTAATCCAAGATAGTAGCTTCTTAGTTCCAAAAGCACTCGCATCGTATGGAACCCAGGATTTAGACTGGTCATGATTTGCAAGAGCTAGTTGCATGAGTCATGACTTTTTTTTCTTTTTAATTTACTTTCAAGTTAGTCACTGGTAAATTTTTTTCCTCAAATATTACAGTTTCTTTAATTCATAGTTTTCCTCAAAGTATAAAAAAGTATGAAATATAAACAAGCTCCTGTATTGCACCCATGAAGGGGTACAACGGAAGCATTAGAGAGCTGACTATCTACACACCATCAAATCCCATCAAATCTTGGATAATTCATTAATATACAAAATATCAGGGCACAGAAAGAACTAAAATCCACTTTTTTTTTTGTTTTGTTACGCACAGGTTCAAATAATCAATCTAAAGAAAAAACGTGATCATTTTGGCTTTCCACTACATCCGCATGTTGAGACACTTATTAAAATGATCCTGCTTATTTGTGTTTGGTCTTTTTCTTATTGTCAAGTCATGTTTGTTATCTTAATACCAGCCATCAGACAAACAAGTAATCAGAAAGACTCTTCCTCCTCCCCACTTCCCCATCCCTGACCCCTGCAGGGTCAGCTTTAAGACATGACTCCAAACACAGGGTTGTGACGACAGATGCTAGGGCCAATCTCTTCATAATCTTTTTTGGTATGGCATACTTGGTAGAATTCAGGCTGTAAAGGGAAAGGAAAGAACATTAGCATCTGGTACAGACACCTTATTTTAACAATATTAACTTTCATGTAGCCAGTGGAAAAAAAACAAAGATACCTTAGAAATCCCAAAATTAACTTACATCACACATGGCTAAACAACAGTGCAAAGAATATATTCTGCCACAAAACTAAAATGCACTATTTAACAACTCATACAAAGCTTTAATTCAGCTTTCATTTGCTCCTTCAAATCTTTAAAGTCTAATGCAAAACTAGGGAGGGTATATTTGCTACCTGAGGTCTATCAGAAATTCCCCAACCACTTTTAATATACAAAGAAAGAGAGATGAGAGCTCAAAAAGCACAGTCAGAATGGCTCAAACACAGTCAGCTTTGCAGGTAAACTTACTGTGGAAGCCAGCATTGATCCTCCAAACCAGACTGCATATCTCTGCATATGGTGTGTAATGACTTGGACATCAATGGGCTTCGGCTGCAGAAAGGACGAGAGAAAAGGAACACATTAAAAGTCACTTCTGCTGCTAAAAACTAGATCTAGTTTTAAAGGAGCATATATACCAAGCTTACTTTCCATAAATTAGTATTTTCTTAAATGCTGTGTATGTAAATTTACAACTACAGCATCAGACTTTCCCTGGTACAATGAAGAGGAAGGAACAGCTCCTGCTTATAGATCAACAGTTACCTGCTTTATCAGGCATAGAGAGACACTCCCATTCACACCCATTTTGTTCACACTATGTTCTGACTAATCTGAGAGACTACTTATTTATGCAGTTATAAGCATTGATCCATACTACCTAGACCTTTCAGAAAAAGCACACTTTAGGAAGTTAATTTTTAAGTTTCACATAATTACTCTACAAAAGCATCAGTTGCAGATTAAACGCTTACCCAGGATCCAGTCAGTCAGCCATGCTTTTCTGAACAAGCACTCATTCCAGCCAGCCACAACCTTCATTCCTTGTGTTAATCAAAACTGCCAGTGTCTGTAACAGTTTCAGAATTTATTTGTTCCAGCCCAACCTGCTGAAGTTTGAAACAGTATCTAAGTGTTCTGTAACACATTTGAACAATTCCACCCAGGGATTCTTTGCCACGCCTGGCACTTTGAAGAAAAGAAGAATCATATCCAATTTCCTTACTCAGATTCTACTTCCTTACTAAGTGCTACAAGCCTACTAAAGAAAACAGAGACTAAATTATGTTCCTTGGGCCAGAGAACTGTGTATGACTGGAATTTCAGAGTTGCCTACCACGGTATATTATAAAGCGCTGCTAGGGCTTTAAAGGATTGTTTTAGCTCACCTAACTAGACTGCTACTAAAACATAAATGAGGAAAATCACTTCAATTTTGCTTTAAAAAGAAAAAAACACTTTTTTGTTTCCTCTGCTGGTCTTTTATTTATGCAGAGACAACACAAAGATGCAACAGTTAGGTCAGACGTCTAAAGTGGAAAGAACACAAATTAAGGACCATGCAGATTAGCAAAAACATGAAGTCTCTTAGAGGATCATGAGATAATTGAGGTGGGAAGGGACCAAATCATGTCTCTGGTTTGGCCTCCTGCTCAAAGCAGGGTCAGCTATGAAGTCAGAGGAAGGTATTCAGGGCTTTATCCAGCTGAACCTCAAAATCAATAATCTCCCCACACGTACTGAGGCAGTACCAGCAGTCCCAAAGCCTTCCCTTCTCTGATCAAGGCTCACTCATTCCTCACAGGACACGTGCTCCTGACTCTCCTGGTGGCTCAACACCAAGCTTGATTCATCTCCCTTATCTTTAAGCCCAAAAGACCGAGCACAATGAATTGTAACTGATCAATAAACACTAAGCACAAAGACAGCCGGAGTGGCCAGCTGCTGGTATGCCATCAGTGTAAGGGATGAATCTCTGAAAAGCCTCCATAGGAACTTCAAATAAGATAAAGACATTTCAACCAAGACCATGATCATTGCAAGATGTTATTTGCACATTTTCCAGGTAACAGAGGCTTGTTAAGTGCATGAGCTGTATGAACCAACCTTCAGCCTGCCACCACTAAGTTCTTCACTAAGTTTCAGTCTGGCATCAACAGTCCTTTTCAAGTCTCGCTGTAAACGGCGACCGAAGTCCCTGAACATGGTTGAACCTCCAGAGAGGACAATATTCTGTTTTGAACAACAAAATTCGTTAACCATGTCTGAAAATGCAGGTCTCAAGCTTTACCCAGTTCCCAAATTTTAAATATCTAAATACAGTTTTTAAAGCTGCAGTTGGCAGATATGCTTTTACTGTAAGGTTTATCTAACACAAGTATGACATAACATGAATTCACAAAGAGCTTATCTTTAAAATTGGCTGTGCTTTAAAATCCATTTATATCTTATTACATCTCACCACTTTCACTCAGTTTTTTTGTTTCCCCTAATGAAAAACACATTCCGAAAATGTCTAAGTGAACAACAAAGCCTTCTGCCTATCAGATTCACTTCTAGAAAAATGGTTAGTTTTGCTCACTGGGTTTTGGTTTCTAAGAGTTTCAAATATGTACTTTGATAAAAATCACAATTCTTCTAAAACCAGTATATATAAAAAAGACATTACACCTACTGACCTTATATAGAGGACGTCTAACATCAATGGGACAATTCTGAATAACTTCATCTACTACTTCTGAGATTGGTTGCGTAAAGTCAGGATTAGCAAACTGCAATCAAGGATAAAATCAAGTCAAGTCAATGTGGAAGACCATGTATTGCAAAGGAAAAGAGGTAAAGAGGAGTAAAAGGGAAGAACCATTCTATTACTCTAGAGATGGCATGAAAACCAATAATGGAAACAGTTGGCAAATATGTTTGCTACCATTTTTAAGTGCTTTATGTATCAACCTGAATTTTTATAAAAATTAGTAGCAATCAAGAATCAAATCATGCTAACTTGCAACAAGAGCTGGCACCTATTTATAAATAAGAAGAAATATAAATCAGGATAACCACTTCTTCATAATTTTGCAAATGTGATTTCTCTGCTATCTAAAATGCATCTAAAACAAAGTATAGACAATTCAAATCAACTTACCTCAGGATGGAAGAAAATCTCTGGCCCCAGGAATCTCTCATAACCAACATCAATGGTAAATTCTTTCTTTGAGATAGCATTAATTCCAGTATATTGTTTAATCCACTTTGTACCATCTGTGTCATACTTGTTAAATTCTTTTACTAAGTCAGGGCAAACATAACTAAAGCGCTCCTGAAAATTGAATAGATACAGTTAGAACTATCTAAAGTACAGAAAACTGGTAAGAAATTTCAAGAAGTGTAGTCATTTAAACTTTAAAGAGTAAGTATTAAATTGGCAGATAAAGAATAGGCCTCAAAACAGCTGAACTGACATTTACTGTACACAGGTAGATAATGGCTCTGCTGCTACAGATCATTTCTGTGCAGCACTGAAAGCTCTTGCTGAGCTAAATTACTTTTCTTCTGCTTTCCCTCTAAACTTCGATGATTGTGAGAAATTAATTCTGAAGTACACTGAAGAACTGCCAGAGAAACAAAATTTAAGTGTACTTTAAGCCAAATGTCTTTCAAAATAGCTTTGTTCTCTATGTAATGTGTACTACAAAAAAGAACACATTAATATTCAGAAAGAATATAGGAGCAATTACAGCTCTTTCTATGACACATCCAGCCAACAGTATTTCCTACAGATCATTACACTAATAATAGCAACAGGACAATAACAACAAGAAGAGTGATAATGGAGGGGAAGAGGAAGGGGAGACAACAGGTGAAGAGTGAAATTCCAGGCCAGACCGAGTATAACCCAACTGTAAACACGGAGTTTAAGCTATTTCATGTTATTATATTATTTAGAAATTTTTATATGACTTACAATCAGAGCACCATTACTCAGAAATACAATTACTTTCAGATATTCTTGTAGGTTAAAACCAGATATCAAGTTGTGATACAAAATACCCTTAACATCTGCAACATTCACATTACCTTCACTGCTTTAGCTGTTTCCAAGGATTGTTCAGGAGGAATTCCCACTTCTCTCTCCCTCAGCAACTGCTGAATGAAGTACGTGATATCTCTCCCAGCAATTGGAATGTGTTTGATGCAGCTGCCAATCACGTATCCTTCAGCCTGTAAACAAAATTAATGGGGACAAAGATACTGATAAGAACCATTTTCAACAAAGTTCAGGAGGGAGAGAGCAAGACACGGTGTCTAAACTCCTACCCACTACCTGTGATTCTGAGGCTGAAGCCCTTTAAGGCTGGCTCATTTAATTACCACAAATCCAATTCTTCACAGTATAGCCTTACTTTACTTAGCATTGCATTGGTTCATAATTCTTACAAGGTTAGAAGGAACAGAAAGGTCACTAGTACATAAGGCAGACAAATCACTATACTCACTATTCCTTGGCCTTTATTTTCTCTTCAAAATGAGGTTACTCTTACCAAAAAGGTCAAGGAACCTTGTTTCGTGAAATATTATTTTAGAATAACTGATGTGGCCCTGCAGTCACAGCCACTGATGTAAGACGTTACAATCCACATGAACCAAAATTAATTTTCTGAAAGCAGGGAGAAAATGCATCATTTCAGCACATTAGTTGAGACTGCTTAGAACATCGGACTGGCCCATTCTCCTCCATCAACTGACCCCTGCAAGTCACACTCATCCTGGGGACCAGTACCCATGCATTAAAAATATCTGGTCTAAACAAAGAAACCAAGTGTGCAAGGTTGGCCTTCAACTCTACCAGACCTGCTAAATCCAAAGAGATTAATCCAGACATCACGCTCACAAAATGCTTAAATTTTACTATATACATATCTTACATTCATACAAAAAAAGTCTTACTAACACAGAAAATGTCGTTAAAAAACCCCCTACCACTACTGTTAACTTCACTACAGAAATAAACATTTGTTAATTAATTTTTATCTGTTTTATTATAAAAGTGGTAGAACATTGTTGACAATTTGTTCAACACGTTTCAAAATTTTGGAAATCAAATAAATGGCATTCTGCAAAGGAGGTTAATGCTTCAAACGATATAGAATACCTACTCTTATTTCAATTTAAAAAAAAAAAAAACAAACCCACAAATCAGGAAAAGTTCACCTATTTCAAACAGTAATTTGCACTACTAAGTACAATTTTTAAAGTTTACATATAGAAGGTCTGAGGTGTCACTTGTTCCCCAAGTCTTATTAAAAAAACACTGTCTTGGATAAACAGTCCGAACAAAGATTTAGCTGTTATATTCCACCAAAATTAATAAGGAATTGCTACATGGCACTGTATGTTTGACCACCAGCAGTGCTACTATTTCTAAAAAATTGATGTTACTGTGGCATGATTAAAGCTCGGTACAGATTTCTGTCCTAAAAACTGTAATCTAACTCCATTTTGAAAATACAAATGTATCTGGTACAAAGGCACGAATTTAACTCCTCCAGGAAAGATAGGAAGAGAAAACTATTATCAGCCACTTAAAATGAAGAACACTGTTAGATATTCCAATTATAAAACTTTGAATATGTAGCTTTTCAAAAGGAAATCCATACCCGCAGTAAAACCAATAATCTGACAGTAAAGAAACTGCAGCTGTAAGTGTTCATTATTTAATAAAACATCACACAATCAGCCAAGTTTTTGCTTTAGCAACTTGATGTATTGGAACAGATACTCAAAACTAACCAACCCTAGGGGTTGTTTTCTTCCAGTCAAGCAGAAACTGTCTTTGCTTGTATGGCTGAAGCACTACTGAACACTGGGAACAGATGGAGAAAAACTATAAGCCATACTACATCTGCCCTCAAATACTTTGTATTTTTTCTATTTTATATAGAAATGGACTGAGCTAAATGAAAAAAGAAGCCAAACTTTTTCTACTGACTAATGTAAAGAGCCTATTCCCTCTTACCAGTAAACCATACTGGCAATGTGCTAAAGCAATTTCACCCAACACTTAGCATGGCCTTGGCAATTCACCTTTAAGGTAATTCACTGAAAGACAATTAGCCCTGCCAAACTCAGGGTTACAGAGAAATTCTTCAAAGAGTTTCTGCACTACAAAATGAACCAAAGCTCACACCCACAGCCCCCGGAATTATCTGACATTTTTGAAGACTCCTAGCTGTACTTCAGTCTGTGTAGGTGTACACTTCAGAGAACTTCGAGGACAAACTGTTCTCCACTGAAGCTGTTTGTGCAGCTTTGAGGCACACTTACCACAGGAATAACGTGAGTGACACCATCTCCACTGTCTATAACTGTGCCAGTCAGTGTTCGCTCTCCTACTTGTCTTGACGTCCAAGATGCAGCTAAGGCAAGGACAGCCTGGGAAAATCACACACCAAAATCAAATATTAGTAAAACACCTCCCTGCAGACCTCCCTTTCCACTACCCCTCCCAAGGACACTCAAGACTGACACCTCCCCCCATGGTAATTTACAGCATGGAGACTGATTTAATAACATTATACATGTCTACACAACAGCTTAGATAAAAGAGGCTGCACAAATGCAATTTTTGACTCTTGCCTGATGTTTTTTCAGCCATGTTCAAACATCATCTTTTGTTACTTCATACTGAAAGGGATGCAGTTCTTGGATTAATACAATTACTATGATGTGGTGTGGTTTTTTTGTTTATTTATGATGCAACAGATATTATACTCTACTGCTCAGAAGCTTTCAATTAAGGTAACAGAGGAACAGTATCCAGTAACCACCCACAGAATCAAAGCATATCACACATGCAGTGCTGGAATTGCCAACCACAAGGACACAAAAGCATTCCACGCATCACTTACACAGTTTTTTCACAGTGAAACTAGTTTTTGGCCCAAATATTGCAGTTGTGACTCTCAACAGCTCTGCCCTTACCTGAACAGCAATATATAGCCCTGGAACGTTGAAAGACTCAAACATGATTTCAGCAGTATATTCTCTATTTTCTGGAGTGTTTAATGGAGGCTCAGTCTGTGAGACAAAAAAACCCCATGAGTTTTATTTACATTTAAACCAAACATTTGACTTTAAAAAAAAAAAAAACCAAAAAAAAACCACCCACCAAATTCTAAGTTTTGTAAGATAAGTCATTCAACAACAATAGCATATAAAAACAGTAATGTACAAAGGGTGCTTTTAAGAATTTATGCAAATTACATTAAAAGAAAACAGAAGTGCAATAAAAATTACAGTAGTCACTGCTCAAGCATTTACATGGAAGGCCCCCCTTGTGAGGGCTCATTACAACTTTTGATTTCACTTGAAAGAATCAAGGACAATCAAAATATGTCAAAGGATGCGGTTTAGCACACATAAAGAATGACATTTTTTACATTTCTCCATGAAAAGAGCTGTTTTCCTTCAGAAGGCAGCCACTCTAACACAAGATGCTCAGCTGTAGGACTATACTCACGTGAGAGAAGCTGAACATCATAAAACACACCATGAGAGTGTGCTATAGCTTTCATGCAAATATCAAACATACTCAAGGCTCTACTCTGAAGGAGTATTTTGAGTAGTGCAATAGAGCATTTGAGAAAAAAAAGTATCACTCTTCCATTGCAGCAACTGTGTAACAGGAGGGTAAAAAGAGGAGGGAGTCAAACTCTTCGCAAAGGGGCTGGGACAAGGGGCCAGGGACACAAATTGCAACGTGGGAAATCCTAAGTAGGTATTAGGAGGAAAAAAGGTAATGTGAGGGTGGTCAAACATCGGAAAAGGGGCCCAGGGTTGTTAAGGCATCTTGATCCTTGGAGATATTCACAGCTTGGCTGGACACAGCTTTGAGCAACTGGACCTAATTATTGCTTCAAGAAGATGGAGGCATTTAAACAGGTATGGCCAACACCTCTCTTTGCAAACTTGGTCTATAAACACCACACTAAACCAAATTGTCTATTTCAATGGCCTTAAATAAAATACTAAGGAATAGCAGATGCTTCAGAATAACATTGACCTTAATTTAGATCTAATCGGCCCAAATATGACAATCAACCCTTCCACTCTCACAGTAAACAAAAGACAGAAATTTACTCTCTAGATACTTCATCCAGATGGCAGTACTGTAAAAACAAAATAATTGCAATTATGTAAAGTCAGAACATAAGTTTGGGGGTTTGTTTGTCTTAAACATATAAACTTGAAACTATTGAATTCAGTGGAGAAGTAGAAGAAAAAAGCGATGAATCAGACAATTTGGAGGGAAATGAGAAGAGAACTGAAAAATGTTTGCTGTTCAGACACAATGACATTTTTAGAAAATTAAAGAACCTGGACAGATTAGGGCAAGTCAAGAAAGCTGCAGGTAATTTATTTACTTCGGTTTTCAAAAGATGCATATTTATCTTTAAGAATTTACATAAATCAGCACATCGTTATTCATCATATGGAATTTCTTAAGCAGGGCATAAATTCACCTACCAAAAGAAAATAATGGTCCTCGGGTTCTGCCCGTAGATACTTAAAGATTACTTGCTCCATAAACCTCTCCATCAAGTCCCAGTCTTCAACTATACCATGGCGGATAGGCCACTGTTGGAGAAAAATATCAAATCATAATGGAAAACAAAAGGAAAAAGAAAAAAAACCAAACAATTTGTCTTCAGCTTCAGTAAAAGTATATGATGTACACAGGCAAGAAACTTTGCTTTAAGCCTCCCCTATTCCCATGTGACACCTATTCAAAATTCTGATTCCAACCTCAAGTAGCAGAGACAACACGTTGCATTTTTCTCAGTAGAGCAGAATGGTGGCACTGGGATAAACCAAAAATTCCCCCAGCCCAGTGTCCCACTCTGATGCTGCTGACAGAAGCTGCCAAGGAACAAGGGAATGTGCCATTTCTGCTTAACACCCTCCCAGCCTCACTTATGAAGAAATATATATATATAATACATACAATATATATATTCACAATGTTTTGCAAATTCCCATACGCTCCCCAAGGTCAACAAAACTAATACCAAAGCTTATTTTCCATTTAGAGTGAATAAATAAGATTTAAGTTACCCAAAAAGCATTCTTAACATTCTATTTACTGTACACGTGATGCTTGCTAAACAGGATTGAAAAATGTTTTTAAATTTTTTCTTAATACCTTGGTTGCATAAGTTGGTTTTTCTATTGCTTCGTCCCCAATAAAGAAGTCTAAATCATCCACACCTTTCAAAACCCTCCTTTGTGCTTGATCGACCACTTTTGCCGACTCTTTGATAGCAATACCTTCAACAGAGAACACAAACATTATTGTGGGTCACATACCCTACACTGAATGAAGAAAACCTACACTGAAAAAACAGATACACTGTAATCATGATCATCCTTTGTTTCAAGCGTAACTCAGAAAAGCTACATGGAACACAGATAATTTGACTTCCAGTCATGGGTAAGCACGGTAAGGACTTAAAAAGTAACACAGTAACAGACTTAAATACAAATTTAATTGTTAGACAATCAACGTGCAATCAGGAAGATAAAATATACACAGAATCACTAAAATAGGATATCCCTACAGATCTCATTTTATTCAACAATTGTGCTAATTTTCTGCACACTCCAATAATAACAATAACAATTTTAAGTATTATTAGTAGTGTTGTTATTCCTTTAAAAAGCATCCCTCCCCAGCTACCAGCACTGCAGCACCAGCAATATCTGCTGTATTTTTTCACATCTTACTGATTGCCTTTAAACACAACCCTTCACACAGATGAGGAAATTTGTACATACAAGCAGCATTAGCGTCAGCCTCAACTGTTCTAAGGTTGTCCTCCAAAAGCTCTTTCAATGGCAGAAGTGTTTTGCTAGTTCTCACCTTCAGCAAGAAGTTATGTTTGCTCACAACAAAGATTTGAAAAAAACTTATGAAAACAGCTGCAGCCTCCAGCCCAGCAGCCAGGGCAGCACAGCTACAGGATTTGGAAACCAGCAGCTTGCTAAGGGGTGAAGCACCTCGAGTTCATTGATCCTCCCCATCCTCTTCCCTTCCCTTCCCACACACAGCAGCACAAGCAGAGCCAGAGAAACCAAGAAGTTGAATGTTGTGAAAGACTTAACAGGATGAAACAGAAGTCATTATTTTGAGCTCCTCAGGAAGAAAACTGAATCATACTGCAACTTCTGTGGCTGCTTACAGGAGAGCAGAGAGGAAGCAGAAGGCTGGAGGAAGCCATACAGAAGGGGAGTTGATGGGAAGCAGAAGCTAGAATCACAGGGAAGGAAATGTCGCAAGGCAGGTGCTTGCTGCAAGTCAAGAGAAGAGTCTTGACAAATATTTTCAGGTCATTGTTACAGAGCTCACACATCCAGGGAAATTTTTCTGTGTTCTCTTCAGGAACTTCCAACTAAAATCCATCCCTTGCCACAGGATTATACCAACTTTCAAGCCCAACTGGTTTTACCCTGCTACAAGCCTAAAACAAGATGGGAGCTCTCAAATATTTTTCTGCCCTCAAGGCCAGCTTGTTCAGCCCTGCGTTTGAAAGGCAGAAATTAGGAGCAAACAATCTGAATCAAGAATCATATCCTGAAAATACAAACAAGAAAATAAATCCTGCTGAAACCTCAGCTGCGGTGCCTGAGGATGGGCAGCACTCCAGCAGCACTCAGAGCAGTTGCCTTTGGTTTGTTTGGCACAAGAATTAAGAGNAAAAAAAAAAAAAAAGAGAACATCCTTGCATTGAATCAATTTTTGTGCTGAAACAGTACTCAAGTCAGCTTTTTCTTTTAGAAGTAAAGAAAAGGCCAACAGCTATCACAGATAAACTGAAATAATGAAAAACCAAGGCAACTATTGGGCAATGGAAAGAAGGTGACTCCCATTTTAACATACGGCAGGAAAAACTGATTAAGTGAATAAAAATCAAGCAAAATTAATGATCTAAGATCTAAAAAGCAGCCAGGGAAGAAAGCAGTGAAACCAAGCCTCATCAAAAAATTGGCCCAATATATTCTCATTTACTCCACTTCTCATGCAAGCATTTATCATCTCTACAGAAGCATATTCAGAATTAAATCAAGAACACATCATAAGAAGATAAAAATTTGTTAAGAGCAGGAATGAATAAGATAAGCTACAAGTGAACAAGGCACAAGGAATGCTGCTCAGACCTGTTTAACAGCAAACATTAATTTTAGAGAATCAAAGTGATAAAATGCAACTGCCACTGCTGGAACTCAAAGGAGAAATCAAACCATTTTTTCACTGGGAGTAATAGTAAGGAACTTATAGACACCACAGTGCTTTTTTGTAACATTTTACTTTGAAACTAATTACTGCTGTACTCTATTTTTGTTTCTCTAATGTGGATTAACCCAGTGCTGTTTTATTTAACTTGAAGCAGAGGATTAACACAAACTCATGCAGTTACTGTAATTATCTAGCTTGGACTGCAGTACAAATGAGAAAAATGCCTTCTTTATTGAGAGAATTGCAGTCAAGGGCCATTTCAGCTGTAGGAGCATCTACACTGAGCATCCTTTTTCTCAATACACTACAATACATCAAAAGGCCGTCAAAAAATCTCACTTATCCTCCTTCTCTTCTACTTTAATATCCCAGTTAGAGAAATTTCTCTGCTTAATGATGTGACAGGTCATTTCATTCCCTGTGTTTAAAATGTCATGATATTTCTTCTTTTTTTGGAACAAGTGGTCTTCAAATTAAATAAACCAAATCTAAAGATGCAGAAAAAGTATGTAAAGTCTATTTATCTGAAATTAAATAACCACTTGCCCGCTTATAATTTAGCAACTGCTATGAAGTTTAAATAGCAATGTAAGGGTTTTTCCAATATTTAGAAACTTTTTATACCTAATGTTAAACTAGCTTTTGTGTGAAAAGCGAAACCGTAGTGTTTTATATGACACTGAAATAAAATTAATGAAGTTAATTTGGAAAACCAAATAATCTAAGAAATACCTATCTGAAGCCAAAATACAAGATACAGAAAGGATTCTCTTAATGCATTCCTTGTTCTCACACTAGTAAGTGAATTAGCCTTACCTTTCCATGAAAATTACTTTCTGAAATATGTTTCCTAGAAATACTAACACAGAGCCTGAACTACCAAGTTCTATTTTACAGTAACTGTGCTGAAGTAGTATTTAGCTCCAGCTCTCTTCCTGTTGTATTTGCAAGGAAACCTGGGTGTGCTAATTATTCCTTTTCACCAGGATGTAATCCGTGATTACTTTGGCACAGAGGAACAATGAGGAACTGCCAAGTGGTGTAGGAGGTCAAAAGGTGAAGCATTTCTAGAGGAAGCTGAGTGAGTTCCACTCTGCGGAGTAGAACTGTATCTCTTCAAGTGGGAGAAACGGTTCAGAAGACAGGGAACAAATAAATAAGCTATTCTACATAGGGAGAAAAAAACTGACATTTTTTCTTGTTGTATTTGCAAGATACAGTAAATTAATGTAGCTGAAATACTGACAACTACCAGGCTAATAGAACATTTTAAACCCTAGAGATACTGACTCATACAGTTTAATTTCTTTTTTCCTGTTATAATAAACTCAAAGTTTTACCAGATAAATCACTAAACGGCAAAGAACCTCCTAAAAAGTAAATGTAGCCATGCTACTGGATTTTTACATTATTTCAATGTTCAACAAATTAGCCCAACTATTACTGTCCTTCTTTAATGAATGCATCTTTCTAAACTGAGTATCCGTAGCAAAACAGAAAAGCCACATTATTACTCTGTGTCATCTCTCAGAGGTCAAGTCACTCTTTTCAATGTTTTTTTTCTTTACATGGTATGTTACAGAAACTCCAAGAGTAACTTCAGCATTGATACACAATAACAAATACTTACATGAAGGGATAATGAACTGGGGTTCAGTATTACCCGCATATCCGAGCTTTGTATACCTGTTGAGGCAAAAAAAAAAAATTGGTTGTAATATTTAATACCACAAAAAACATAGATATCACTTTTTTAATTAACAGACTGCTCTTCACATATCAGAAGGTCACCACACTGACTTTTCTTTAAAAATGAACAAACTAAAAAGACTAAGGCAAATCAAGAATTTCTCTCTTTTAAAGTATAAAACAATGCTCCCTGCCACAGATCAAAAATCACTGCTGACTTCTACTCTAATAACATTTCACTAAGGAATACAAGGAATGTAATTCAATCTATCAGTGTTTAGGAGTGTAATTTTGTCAGAGCAGTTCTTCCCTGCTCAGCAGATAGCGTTTCTATAGAAATATTTTCATATCACTAACGTTAGCAGTAAAAGTGTTTTTGCAATTCCTAACTACAGGGGGGAAAAGCTGCCCTGCCCACGGACTGCCAGCTGGGCATGAGGCAGGGCTGGCCATCCTCATGTCACAAGCAGCTGATGATGATGAGCTGTAGCAAAAGACATTTCATTTCACAAATGGAAGACAGTGTCAAAATGTGTCTAATAAGAGTAAAGAATACAAGAGGAAAATAACTACATGCCTTCACGCAGTCTCCAGAATGTCCTATGGATATATACATTATTTTCATTATCATGATGTTAAGAAAACTGAAGAAATTAACAAAGCATTCACAAAAAGTAACTACAGAACTCAAGGTACCGAAACCAGCAGCTGGAAATGTTGTCACCAAAGCAGCATAGGCAAATTCTAAACCATGCAGACCAAAACACCCTGCTCTAATTCAAGAGTTAGAGCCTACCCACATGTTTTTAAAAAACACAGACGTGACGAAGTTCTCATTTTCGTTGTACAGTCAGGCAGCTGCACTAAATTAGCACCATCAGCAAAAGCATGAATGCTGTAGTAGCACCTCTACAGCTTTCAGCACTCTGACGTAAACCTGGAAGATCTTAGGAAGTGTAAGGCAGCAGCAACTTTCCCAAACCATAAATTCATGGCAGTAACGCAGAGGGAGGCTGGGCTCCCCAGGCTGGGAGGAGAGAGCTGCTGCAGTAGGTCTGGGCAGCAGGTCTGGCTGCAATGCCCCTCCCGCGGCAGCGAGCAGCCTGTGCCCGTGCCCAGTAACACCTACACAACTTCCATCACCGACGTTCACTGCACCCATCAGCGCTGGGCAGACACAGCTCCTCAGAGGGAAGCTGGGTTTCTCTCTGAATAACCAAGTGCTTAGCACAGGACCCCTTCTAACACCAAAAATACTTTGCAAGAAATGGGTTTTCAAAGCTGTAAACTCGATCTTGTGTGCAACACACTGGAACAGTTGTGAGTAACCATGCACAGAAACGTGACTTCATACGGATCAATGTTTATTGGCAAAGAAAACTTCACAGCCAAAAGATGATAAATAATGAAAAGAAGAAGCTAAATATCAGAAAGAACCTCACACCTCATGAAGACATCTGCATTAGGCACTGTATGTACCTCAACTTGGGACACAAAACTTGGATTTTGCTCATTCAAGTTTGTTTTTAATTTTCTTCTTAAAGATCTACTTCCCAAAAGAAATATCAAGAATTCCACAAACTGGTGCTTCGGTAACCTATCACGCAGAGTAAAACTGTTCACTGTGTTTATAGTGTTTTAAGAGGCTTTTAGTGCCACAATTACTAAGCAAACCAGCAAATACTGACTCACTCCCTCTACCTTCCCCTGCAAACCAGAACTGTGGCATGTAGATTTTAAAGCTAAATCTACACAAGAACTTTGGAGCCTGAATGCTACATAAACCTACAACTTGATTACAAGTGTTGTTTAACAGTTAAAAACGTTAAAACTGTTTGAATATTAAACTCAGCATTCCAAAGAAAGCAAAAGCTGAAGTGTTGCAGGTAACTGGCAGCATAGTTGCTTGTGGGTGGGAGTTTGCCCAGCACACACGAAGCCAGCAGACTGAAAGAAAAATAGTCTCATGAAAGTTGCATTTTACATAAAAGGAGTGTATTCAGACATAAAATCAGCATATATAAAAATACCATGGCCTACTCAGCAAGAAGTGTACTGACTCAGAGGAAAAAAAAAGTATTGCATTTTTAGGCTTCCAAGAAAAGAAAGGGAAAAAAAGCCTGCATGACTTTTGGTCTCTGAATATTAGAGCTACGGATCAGCAAGTCTGTGCAGTGCAGTGCACACAACACTTCACATCTCTCACATACAAGATTTCATTGCATACTTGGAACTCCAGCACTGCTGGCACATGGGTCAGAGAAGGAAAGGACTGCCTGCTCCCCAGGAGCCTCAGGCCCACAGCACAGCCAGGGACCATGGTACAACACATTATAAACACTAAACCTGATTTTCATAACTAAATGCATATAGAGATACTCTACAGTTAAAATGAAGTCTAAAAATGTGACAGGTGAGGCAAAAAACTAAGGTAAAACTGAATGACAGCTGATAAAAGTCTTCAATTCTCCAAATGCATAATCTAGTAACAGTGGGATTCTTTACAAATTAACTTTTGCAGATAGAAGGCTTTATTCAGACTGATCAGATCTATTCTATTACTGTCACTTGAAGTAAATATTTCAATCACATGAAAAGAAGGATACTATAGGCAATCCAGATTCCCCAAGCACAGAGTTTCCACATGGATTTCATACATGGCAACGTGTGTCTGACTAATGAATGATTCACAGGGGAACAAGGCACACCCCATCTTCTTCAGGGCAGGAGTCACTGCTGCTACAGGAAAAGAATCCTGATAGCAGAGATATCGTAAGGCAGTACCAATACTGGCTCACAGTTTTCCACAGAACACCCTCTGTCTCACTACACAGCACTGAAGAGTGGCACGGAGACAGGCAGGCACACGCCATTAACGAGACACGGACTCAGCTTTCCCACGTGGAATTTGGGGCATTCCACGGTAAGAGCGCAAGGCACTGCACGCAGGGGTGTAATGGTGTAAGCTGATTTCTATTAAAATCTGTAACACAAAACTGATTTACAAAATCCCAAAGGTGAAGGCCTTGATTGTTCAGGTGTTTTCCTTTATTTCTCCATATTCAGCTCCCTGAAGTGTTTCTGTAGACCTAAAAGCTCATTTAAAAAAAAAAAAGGAAGGAAAAAAGCCCTAAGAAACAACCAGGCAAAAAAATCTGTTGGGTAACCATCACCTTTAGCTCTAGTTCAGAAAATCAGCTACAGAGTATCCAAGAGCAGTACACAAAGTCTCTATATGTATGTGCATGTCTGTATATGAAGAACTGTACACATACACACCCCCTCCCACAGCATCTCTCAGTGTATATATGTATAGACAGAGCTATATCTGATATTCCCCAGTGACTTCCCTGTAACACGGCAACACCCTTCTCTAGTCTACACAGATAACATGACAAACAACACATGGTCATTTTGTAATGGACATTCATAGCACAAACAGGTTTGGGAGAGGAAATAACAAAGGTTCCTTCCAAGTTAACTCTACTAACCCATATCTCATCTATCAGTGGAGAAATATCTCCATCATGTGATCATCACCCTCAAAAACTCACATCCTGAAGCTGCACAGCAGCTCTGCACTCTCTGCCCGAGAGCTCTCCGGAAGGACAGCCAAAGGGCTCCCCACAATGCTCTCAAGAGGACTAATGGGATTTCTCACATGTGCTCTCTCACCTAGAATAGATGTTTCTGAGGCTATGACATGAAAACAATGTCACTGGAAGGTTACTTATGCATTAGTCACACAGACAATTTTAAAGCCAAAAGGAAACAGTGCTGAGGGTAAGAACTTGTAACGAGGATGTCATTACCAGAACCTCCATCTGCAAACCACAAACTATGACCACGTGCCTTTGCTCCACTGCTTTCCTGCCCACAACAAATGCCATTCTCCCAAGTTATACACCCTAATTCAAGCACAACTGCAATTTTAACAAAAGTGAGGAACAGGGGGACAACTGCTTCGAGGGCAATGCAGTTGTCCAGCTGCTCCTGCAAGTACCACAGAGCTGGCGGGGTCCAACATGAGCTGTGTCATTTTTCTGACAGCTCCACACAAAGACAGAACTTAACCGAGCACAAGCAGACAAGAGCACTAGAGGACAAGCATCACCTGATCTCCAACTCCTAGAGCAAGTCTGGGTTGCAGCCTATTCCTCAGTTACTCCTAATGACCTGGGCTAACAGAAATGTCATGTATTTAAAATGCACACACAAACAGAAGTAAGAGGTACCTGCAATGCTGGTCCCACTGGAAAGATGCAAAGTAATTTGAAAAACAAACAAAAGAAAAAAGAAACACTTTTCTGTGGGAAGAGTAAATCAAGGGGGAGTAAAAAACCCAAAACTGAAGGCAATCAAAATGGTCTCTTTCTGGTTTACCTTCAAGGTACATCATTAGAAAAACTAGGGCATTGTGTTCAGAGGGCTGTTTTTCTCTTGTTGCTCATGAAATTGCTCTTTTCATGATGCCTCTGAATTACTGTTCACCAACAGAGCCTGCAGATGCAATGGGCTTTCCCAGGCACCACAGGCTGTACAGCATATGTGTGTAAGTTCTGGAATTCTGCTTTGGTGTGTACCACAGCCTGCACATCAAGCCCAGCAAGGTTTCTCTAGCTAAACACACCTCAATGCCTATGCAGAACCCATCCAAGTGGTCATGCTCCAAGCAAGTCTAGCATCCAGTGATGGGATTAGGCTTTACACAGAATTAAATGCATTTATTCTTAAATGTAAGCTGATACTGCCTTTCTGCAAGGTGTCACACTTGCTCAGGCAGCAGGAGATCCCTACTCCATATCTTCTTCCATGCAAATGGGTCTGGAGCCAATCTCCCATTTCGCTTGAGAGACTCTTCCCATGTGTTTATGAACTCTCCCGAGGCAGAAGTGCTTTGCATTTCTTTACTGAAACCATGTGGAAAAAAGACTCCAGGAAACGAGGGCCAAAGACAGAAAGCAAGATGATTGCAACACAAGTCATTTAACACACATTCATTGCTGGCTAAATTACCTTAACCCAAAAAATTGTAACTAAGTAGGCAGGGTATAGAAGGCACTCCAGAAAAGCTCAGAGTGTGGAGATTCTAAGGAGAACATGCACATGGTAATATATCCAAAAGGGCAGGAAATAAATCACATGGTGAAAACTCCAAGTTTTTAAACAGAAGGGAAAGAGATTCTGCTCTTCAATACCAGCTCCCGTCCATCAAAGATTTTATCAAAAAGGGCTTAATAGCCTTTCCTGTTTTAACTGGATAAATTATATATAGACAGAAATTATAAGAGAGATACCATGTTTTTACTCTCTGATGTCTTCTGATAACAGCTGCTTTAAAAGGAAGTGGAACATTTCTCAAACATGGATGAATTCCTCATCTTCATACACAGAGCCTCATGTGACTAAAACGCCTGAACAAGCCCTCGTGTTTTCATTCACTGCTTTTCTTCTCTCATCCTTTTTGTACACCAAATGGGACTGAAAAGCCTAGGAAGTACTTACTTTTCAAATCCCTGTAAAGAGAAATGATCAGAAAATAACAGTGAAAGAGGAAAGCCATCTTGCCCCTTTAAAAAAGGTCCCAGCTCTAGCATCAGGTGCAAATTGGTTAAGCAGCAGCAAAAGTCCCTGAAGAACTGATTATATTAGGAAAATGGGACTTGTATTAATAAATTCGTTTACTATCTCTTTTCAAATGTCCTTGATAAAACATAAGACAGCAAGATTTTGAAATTAGTCATGCTTTTCATATGTTACATCTTTAGCTAATATATTTTACCTTTCACACATTACTAGTTCGCATCTTTAAATAGCAGCTGCTTCTGTCAAAATTTAAAACATTTTTGATCAACAAGTGTTTTAAGTAATCAATAATGGAAGCCAAAGAATTAGCTCTATTAATGGAAAAAAACCCACAAGTTTAGAAGCACTCAGATAAGAACCTTCTTAAACCATAGACAAGACACAAGAAGGGATGGTAAGTATTTCAATGACATATGGTACCTCTAGGCAGCAGAGCTGTTAAAAATCTCACAGTCTACAAGCTTGACCTTGGAATTAACTGTATTACCGTGTGTTTGAAAGCTCATTTAAAGAGTACTTCTATACTTTTAGAGTACTTCAAAAGTACCAACCCACTCAAGCAAGAACCTTCACCTTGACAACAAATACTTCTGTGCCACATAGTGAAACTGTCACAGTAAAACAAACCATGTGCAGATTGGTGTGCAATTTAACAAATGAGCTCAAAAGCAGCCTGAAAGAGAAGTGCTTCTAGCAACCATTTATTTCCTAAACAGATAAAAACCACCCTTAAAAAAGGCTGATTTATCTTGAAAGGCGTCTCTATTTTTGTGTAGAAATTTATCCAGTGCTGCTTTTTATCAGCAGCTACCTCGACAACTCAGAGCACGGACACAACTGCCATGCTTGCCAGCAAAATCCAGCTAAAATGGGTAGTGAAAACCACAATGGCTGCACAGAGCCAGACCAGAATGACCAAGAGGAACATAGGGACAAAAGCAGCCTGTGCTACACAGCACTCACAATAAATTCACACGTACTGCAGTAAGAGTCTCCAGTGACATTTTTAACATCAGTGTGGAGAACAGAGGAAGCTACGGCATTGTGCTGTTTCTAACTTTACTAACGTTTGGATGGAGTGGAAGAGCAACAATTTTCAATTTTGCTCTGTGTTTACTACCACCAAATCTTTAAAAACCAATCAACCAAACAAAAAACAAAAACATTGGTAACCTGACTCCAGAAAAGTTCTCTTCTCCTAGAAGTAAAAAGGAAGATAAGATGCATTTATGCCCAAAAGACTGGCTTATGATTGAGCCACAAAAAGAGGACTTGTAACCAGCCCATTCTTAAGTGTTTTCAATTAATAAAATCCAAATTCTGGAATCCTGATGGTACTACTGTCTATATTTGTGGTCTTCGTCCATTTTATTTGCATTTTTAAACCCATTTCTACTAGCTAATGCTGGCGCACATTGTAACACAAAAGTTAAAGCCTTCCTTTGACTGCATTTTCCTCAAAGTAAGAAGAGCAAATGGCTTTGGATATTATCTCTGTATAATGAGAGTAGAGTAGTTTGTGTTGGCAAAGGCAAAATGCTCCCTTTCTACTTACTGCTTCCTTTGAGACTTCTAGATTAATTCATTTTAACAAGTGTCTTAACAGTGCCTCTGTGTTACACCTCACCCACACAGCACTCACCTATACTGATAGGCTTTCTAATAAATTTATTTTTATTTTTTATTTTTCCAGGTTTTCTGAGCATTTTTCACAGCCTGCCTACCCCATGCAGCATTTCCAAATAATGAGGGAAGAATGCCCAAAAGTTTGGCAGTCCTACATGAATAATTACTTAATAGTATAAGTTATTTAATATGAGGGGGAGATCTATTTGGCAACTTTCTATATCATTTAACCAAAATAAGCTGAACAGGAGTTGGACTCAATTATCCTTGTGGGTCCCTTCCAACTAAGGATATTCTGTGACTGCACAGACATTTCTCAGAAGCAAAAAACCCAAGAGAATAAATCAATTACACATATTTTTCAACAGATAAAGCAAGCAAGGATCAATTGAATGAACGAATACGTAACCTGCAAGTAAACAAAATCCTGCACTTGAAGAAATTAAACAGGTAAAATCTAAGTCTTATGGTGCAGAAAAAGCCTGACTTGACTTGGAAGTTTTTTCAAGCAGATGCAATACAGAGGCTAAAACTGTAAAGTTATTCCACATAAAGTTGATCTTTTGTGCTTGCTATTTGCACAGTTCCAGCACCTGAGAGTTCCAGCTTTGACCCAAGAGCTGCTATGCCATGGCCTCAGTGACACCAACCTGAGCAGAGGGCAGGATGGAACCGAATGGACTGTGAGAGCAGGGATGGAGGGCAGGAGCACCCAGCAAGCACCATGGGATTGGCCCAGCACTTCCAGTCTGCCCCCCGCACCCATTACCATGTCAGCCTTTCAGCAGGTAACCAAATGTTTTCCATCAAGAGCAGGCTTGCACTAAAGCACCAGATTACATGTTTATCATGTTACACCACGCTTCTAATAAAAGACTGTTCCGATTAGAAACAGTTGGCTCGTAGAAAAAAATGCCCCTCTCAGCTGTGGACAAAAACATACCAGTAAATCTTGTTTAATATAAAAAGCAGGTCTCATTTAACAGGATCAGAGAGATTCTGGAGTCTGACTGCAAATATGCAAGCAGTCATATTGTGAAAGCTCCTGCAGATGACAAACAGTGTTCTGTACCTAAGGCAAGTCATGACAAAAAAATACTAATACTGAAAAGCTAGATAAGAGATATGGTGTTAAGTAAAGAATTACAATTTGGACTCATCCATTGATAGCATTTCTTTATCAAAATAAAGTATCAGCAGATAACCTCCTGTCTGCATCTTGCTCTCTACAGCCTGAGCACGACAAAACACATCCTGTGCACAGCTGCAAACATTTGCACTGACCACAAGAGAATAATAAAGAGAGAAAGGAAATCCCAGAAAAAATTAAAACCGTACATTTATCTAGAGTTTTTCCGTCTAGTCTTAAAAATGCAAACCCCATGACCAGAACCAAAAGAAAAAAAAAAATTCAATCACATTATACCCTACATTAAGTCAGTGGATAAAATGATTACTTTTTCGATTTTGGATATAACTGAATAAACAAAACAATTTGTTTTGCAATACATCATTACTAGCACTAGGAAACGACTGATGCTTCATTTTGATGGTTAAAGCAATCCAGCTATGGGCACTAACAAGTTTGCAATCCAACTGGTATTTTTAAGCATCTACCCAAGGATGATTTCTGTTAGACTGGTACACCAAATATATTTTAGTTCAATGACCAAAAATTAAAGATTAAAGCAACAGATTCCTTTTCTCACATAGAGCAGAAAAGAACTTTGAACTTCCTTTGAGACAAACCAAAGCATGTTTTTAGTTTATTTTACCTTTGAAATTAACCTTGTCTCCCTAAAGTCTTCTAATTTTGGACAAATGTTCGTCTAAGTTTTTTTTAAAAAATTTGTTTGAAATTGTCAAAATCTTTCACCATGTCCCCAGGAAAGTCTGCAACAACGAAACTAAATGTTGAAACATTATGCTGAAACTCTCCAATTGCATGAACTAACAGACCAACTGCAAAGTTCCTTATATGTGCCTATAAAATTATACAGAGGATGGATTACTACTCAGAACTGGTACGACATTTCTGTATTCCTAAAAACTGTATTTTCAACTAATTTAACAAGTAAATGTCCATTGGAGTCATGCAATCAACACACTTGCTGAGCAGAAATTCCAAGCCAGGTATTCAAAAACATCAAGGAACAAGAACGGGACCTGCCCCGTCCCAGGCACACCTCAAACCCTGCCCGCCCTCAAACCCTGCCCCAAGCAGGAGCTCTCCAGTTCACAGGAGGAGGTTCATTTATCATTAACTTCACAGATGCAGCCCAGGGATGCGAGTGGGTTTGTCCTCTACCCTGAAACGCCACCGCCCCTTTCCTCTGTATCAAGCACAGGTGAGACACGGGAAAAGAGGAGCAGAAACAGAAGGACTGGAAGGTGTCATGCATCTCGATTGGCTTCTGAAATGCATTCAGATAAGATATAAACTGATTCCTGTGATGGAATTACAAAAAAAAAGGTGCATGTATATAGAAATATATATAGAGAGAGAGAGAAGTATATGTATCCTAACTGAACTCCTATTATCCCCAATTATATTGCACACTCTGAGCATTTAGTGTTGCAACATGGACTGTGATGTATTAGAATCATTTAAGAGACACCACAGGTCATCATCAGCCTTCAAAGTCTCCTTGCAAATGTTCTTTAAATGTATTAAATCAATTCTAAATCCAGTACAATTCCTTTTTCCACGTTAAGGATGACACATTTTCCCCTCCCTCTCTAACCACACTTCAGCCACTGGCAAGCAAAAGAGACTCTTAAAACCCTGGAAGAGTATTTTTTCCATATGCCATTAAGGAAATATTTTGTCCATGCTTTCCATATTGAAAAATTACTTCTGGGATGACAAAACACAGAGAAAATTTTCATGAAGACTGGAGCCCACAAAGGGTCATGACAAGATATCCAGTTGAAGTATAAACTGCAAAAATATCATGGTGTTGAAATCTTTATACTAAATGTAGGTTATGCTTTGAAAAACCTGCAGAAATAACCAATGTCTGGAACACTAGGAAAGAAAAACAATTTCAAGGCATAATATAAGATACTAAAAAGTTGCAGAGCTCACACAACACACTGTTACTTCCCCCTACCTTGCTTTTATAGCACTGGATCTCTCACATCACAGATTTTGCTGTCTATTGAAGATTATTGCTTTCCATGGATCTTGCACTCATTTATACTCTCAGGTCAAAACCCAGAAGAGAAACAGAACGACATAATCCTGTCATAACTTATCACATCAGAAGATACTAAACCCATAGATACTTTGCTCTCCTGAAGAGCATGAAGCTATAGGAGGTGCTGCGTGAAGATTAACTAGAGCAGTAGAGTTTATAGAGAAGTCCCCCAAAGCAAAGCTTGCTCCAGCCAGCTTCTGCTTCTCTGAGGTTCTGTGTGCCCAAATTTACTCTTCCTTCATTCACAGCACCGGTTATAGAGACTGAACAGCCAAGAAACTCTCAGCGATGTATGTGACTCATTCCAAAGAACAGCTTGCAACTCCACATCCAGAAACCCTGGAAATCCTGAGCAGCCTCAATCCTCCTGGCTCTCAGCTCAGCAGGAACCCAGACTGCCAGGAGGTGTCAAAGAAATCCTGAGTTCCCATCAAGAACATGAAATCTTTCTCCAGTCAACCCCAAAACCTTTAATTCACCCCTACTATTCAAGAAAGAAGTTAAAAAAACAAATCAATTTTTGCAACCTGTGTATTGGAAATTAAAAAGCCACCTAGCTTAGCATAGAAGAGGCAGAAGAAAAGAAGATCCATGACAACAGGTTGGGGTTTTTTCCACAATCACATAACCAATTTACTCAAGAAAAGGGTTACCAACACACGTGACCCTCCCAACAAGTCTCTAGGGCTCATTAGAGAAGCTGGCCACCAGTGACACTCAAGTATCGAATGGATCTACCCGGCAGCCACTGAAAAATGGCACACAAACCTAGCGAAAACAAAGTTCAGGTATAGAAAACACAAACAATATTCTTTAAATCCCTTTTGTTGCTAGAATTAAGTTCTCATTTTCGAAGTGCAGTAGTTACATAGCCACTCACTTCAGTTCAGCTGAAGAGCCATTAATTTGAACACTTGCAATTATGTGCCATCCCGAATGAGCTATTTCAGTGTTATACACGTTATACTGAAGGAAAGAAGTGCCTTCACAGAGAAAGATACAGTTAAAATCTACTTGTCAACCTAATCAAGCTAAATTCTAAAGTGGCGTAGGAAGAGCTTTTAATCATGACTTGCAGGCAGTGCTGTGCTCGCCTGCAGAAGAGGCGGCAAGAACAATTCAAATACCCAAAAGGCACAGAGCAAAAGACTGCAGCCTACTGTGATTAAAAAATGACTAAGAGTCTTTTCCTTTCTTTGGTACATTGCTCACATACTTTATGGGAAGAACTCCATCTTATTTTTCTATTCTGAACTTTTGTTTCAAAATGCATGTAATCCTTAGATACACCAAGGCATGAAGTAAGTCTCATTCAAAGCACACCTAGTGACTTCGGGAAAATCAAAAATTTGCCAGTGTTTGAAGGATATAAACAGAGCAGCTCATAGGTGCTACTTTATAGCTCATTGCTCATGGACCTGGTGCCCGTCTTTTGTGAAAACAAGGGAAAGAGAGGGGCTCTCAGCAGCCAAGTGAAGTCAAATTCACTACTAACCTGGACAAAGACTTCCTGACAGTAAGGTCCACAGGGTTGTTCTACAAGATCACCCAACATGACTACAATATACTTAAAACTTAAGCAGACAAGGCTATGGGTTATAGAAATACATAATACTGGGTTTAACAGTTACGTTAAGCTAAATGGGCTCTTCAGATTTTTCGTATCATGCCTGTAACTCTACTGTACAATTAAAAGGACAGTGCTTCAGACAAGTAGCTCTTTAAAACCACAATTAAGTATTTACCTGTTCTTACGCAGGTATCAATTACCTTATTTTCTAGGTATCAAGTTTGCTTAAGCACAGAATGCAAATTTTAAGGTAACAACTGTAACACTGGAAGAATTTTGGCTGCACCCATAATCTGACTGCCATGTCACTGATTGAAACCATTTCCCAGGTCCAGTTGTACGACGTACTTAGACGACCCCTAAAAAGTTTGGCTGAGCTGTTAAAACCTCAAATGACAGTGATCACACGATCTCCCCAACCTCTTCTGAGTTTTGGTCTCCTTATGCTTTGAAAGAAGTTCTTATCATTCGTATAATCTGTGCAGGCTGACGCTGAAAAGCACAACTGCCGCCTTTCTCATCCCTCCGTTTTAGCTGGCAAAAATGCACACACACATTAAAACCCCCAAAATTTAACACTCAGATAAACAAACTGAACTGTGGCTACAAGCACAAGACACATAGGAAGACATTCTTTAATACTTCTTCTGCACCTGTCCTCTTGCTGATTGAGGTAAATTCTCCTGAGACTGCAAAGTAACAACCAACCCTTCCCCTCTAAAAAAAGCCTACCGATTGGAAAACCAGCACACATTTAAAGCCTGTTCTAAACAATGCAGCTGCTTTCGCCCTTTCTGCTCTGGTTGTATTTCAAAACCTCTTTTCCTCTTTTTGGGGGCAATATTTAATTTGTCTGCTTTCTGTCATTTTGGCAGACAGGACAGAACACTGAGACCTTGGGTGATCTGCACTGAGCACAGGGCTGACATAATTTGTGTTCTCACGCACAGAGTGAGATGGACTGGGAGGGCTGCACCAATTAAACCATAAAAGCTAAGACCATGATTATGCTATCATAAACCACTGTACTATTACCCACCTGTTTCTTATTCATCTCAACTATAATATTTTTCCTTTCAAAATTCACTACTTTATACTTTTGCCTACTGAAATTAATTAATTCAAGCCACCCCAAAACTCTGTAATCTTTGAAGTGCTACAAACCTTTGCCCCCAGTTTTTTGAAGCCTAATTTTATGGAAGAACAACCTTGGACTAGGAAATGCACCTGAAATTAGAAGCCTGGAGAGCAAAATAGGCTGGGCTGCATTAAAAAAAAAATACTGGCACACAGTAAAACAGCATCTTAGAGCATTTTTAAAAGATTTGTAGGGAAATGAATAAATGAAACAGGAGCAACAATTGGCTAACGTCATATTCAAGAACATTACAGAGTACACCCTCTGAACTGAAGAAGATTAATGGTGTACTTGCACACACATCTTCCCCAGGAACATCTGTTTTAATGCTCATGTCCCTTGGTACACCTCTCATATCAACAAGATAAAGCTGTTTCTTACACAGCTCTGTGCTTGCATGCTGCTCCTGCGGGGCATCGCTGAAAGCTTTAAGCGAATTTCTAATCCAGTGGTCACAACCTGTACTTTACAAACCTATAAAGACATAATTATTGCCCTTAATGGGACTACCTGTGATACACAAACATGTGGGATAGGAAAAAGCCTCTGGTGGCATGCGGCAGAGTAGTTACAGATCTTCTGCCTTGAAAGATAAACAGCACATATACATGTTAGATTCACATATACTTCTATTACACTCAGCTACACACCCTCATTCCCACTGTGCTAACTTTCCACCATCCCACAGAATTCAAGGTTTTAGTTCTGCTTTCACTACAGGAATGACTTCTTCATACAACTGTTAGACATTAGACACATACACACATATACCTGCTCTTCCTAAACACCGATTTATTAATGTCCTACATCAAACAGATTCTCTTGAGGGGAAGGTGAGGATATGCTTTCAGAAACAAGTGCCTGTATTGGAGAAGAACACGCCCTTTCGAGAAAGCATGATAAATATCTGCATCTACAGAGCATGCACTGAAAATTTTCTTTATTCTTAGCAAGAGGGATGAGAACTGAAATAAAAGTAAAAAACGAGGTAAAGGAGCAGCATGCCATCAGTGGTAGCTAAAGAGCCTTCAAAATACACCCGTGCGTTCCCTTCCAACGAAAAACTGATGCCTGACGGAGACAGTTCCTCTTTGCGATCGCCCCGCAGCCGGCGGGTCACAGCGCGGTTTGCACTTCCCGAGCGCGCTCCTGCGAGCGGCACGGCGGAGCCCGCCCGGCTCGGCTTCCCACGGACACCTCCGGGGCTGCTGCCCTGCCCCAAGCTCGGCAGCCGCGCAAAAGGGAGCCCGGATCCCCGGGGCCTCCTCCGGCATCTCTGCTTGTGCCACAGATCACTGGCACCGCATTCTCTCCACCGCCCGGCAGCTGCTGAACGAAAAGAAGCGTTTCCAAAGCGGATTTGGTTCAGGTTTGACACTGAAAACTGCCTTATAAGGTATAAAAGCCCGAAAGCAGGAAGAGGCTTTGACAAAACTAAGGAAGTTCCTCTGCGCCTGCTCAATGGAGGGGGAGGGGTTTTTTTTCTTCCACAGAGAGAAGTAACATAGAATAAATGACATTATCCGTACCTTTAAAAAAAAATATAAATACACAGCATCCCCCCGGACGGCGCCGGGCAGAGCGGCGACTCCCCCGGGCCGGGGCATCCCAGGGGCTCTGGGCAGCCACGGGAGCCGTGTCCCCGCTCGCCTCCCCCGGCCCCAGCAGCCACACAAGGTCTCGCACCCCGGCCCGGGACCGAAGGGGGCGGCCCCGACCGGCCCCGGGCGGCCCGAGAGCAGCGAGCGCGGCCGCACCGGGACACCTCTCCCGCCGAGGGAAGAGCGAAGGGCGGGGAATGGAAAGCGGCTGGATGCTCCCCCGGCCCTGCCCAGCCCGGCCCATCCCTCCCGGCCCCGGCCCCGAGGCGGCTCGGGCGCAGCTCCCCGGCCCGGCAGCGCGACCCCCGCCGCCATCTGCAGCAGCATCGGCGGCGAAACCCGCCCGGCCCCGCCCCGGGCGGCCCCGAGCTGTCAGCGGCCGTGTCTCACCCCGTGCCGCAGTCCACCACGCAGGCCGGGAGCCGCCCTGCCATGCTGGTCGGTAGCGGCGGTGCTGGGGACGGCGGGCAGCCCTGGGCTCCGGCGGGGCTCGGCAGGCTGCGCTCGGCGGCACCGAGGGACTTCCGCAGGGCGGGCGCTACCTCCGCCCCCGCCCGCTCGCTCGCTGCCCGGCGAGCCCAAGATGGCTGACCCGCCCCGCCCCGTGACGTGCGGTGGCGCGGCCTCGCCCCGCCGGGCGGAGCGGCGGCAGCCGCCTCAGGGCGGTGGGGCTGCTGGGACACGGAATGTCACGGGCTCTCGCACTATAGCACGGGGTCAGTCGGGCTGAAAAAGGCCCCCGAGGTCACCGAGTCCGACCAGTGACCGAACAGCACCGTGTCAAACCGACCATGGCACTATGTGCCACGTCCAGCCTTTCCTTAAACACCTCCGGGGACCGTGACTCCACCACCTCCATGGACAGTCCATTCCAATCACAGAATCACCGAATTGCTGGAGTTGGAAGAGATCTGTGGAGGTGATCCGGTCCATCCCTCATGCCCAGGCAGGGTTACCTGGAGCAGTGATGTCTCCAGAGAAGGTGACTTCATGCTCTCCCTGGGCAGCTGTTCCAGTGCTCTGGCACCCTCAGTGTAAAGAAGTTCTTCTCGCGCTGAGGTGGAACTTCTTGTGCTTTATGGCCTTTGCTCCTCATCCTGTTGCTGGGCACCACTGAAGAGTCTGACACCATCTTCTTGGCACCTGCCTTTGAGATATTAATGTGTATTAATGAGATCCCCGCTCAGTCTTCTCTTCTCTAGACTAAACTGGCCCAGCTCCCACAGCCCCTCCTTGTAAGAGAGATGCTCCAGACCCCTCATCATCTTTGTCCCAAAGAGGGCAAGGGACAATGCACTGTTGGGGTCTGGTGTTCAGGTGGACAAAATAACAGTCTCTACTCTTCTCTCTCTTTCCACCTTCCACATCCCTTCAGGCTTTGAAGGACAGAGTGCCGTGCACACCAGGTCTTGCGTGCCGAGTCCTTGCCCTGTGGTGTACTGCAGCCACAGACTGCTTTTTGCTTGTTTTCAAAGTGTTATAACACTTCTCATATTGGGGCTTTCAGGTATTTTCAATCCTTTGCCTGCTGCTCCTGCCTTGGCAATGAGACAGTGTGAGCTTTGTGGCATAATCGGATGTCAAGCTGTGAACAAATTTGGTAGTCCATCAAAAGGAATAATTGTCATTGTCAGGACTCAGCGGGCACTAATGGATCTTAATGGCTCTAATAAGCATCACCAGGGGCCTCCACCCCACAGTCCTCATCCCAGAGAACTGGAGACCCAGTTAATCTCAGCTCTTGCCCCTCAGTTTTTGTCTGAGCTATGCTGTAGGTCTGTGCTATGCTAGCCTTGCTTGTTGGCTTGATGTTAGACTTGCCTTGTCCCTCTGGGCCTCCTGCACTGGTCCTAGTCCTGGTCTGACATTCTGACTTCACCTTGGAGCTGTGCAGCTGCAGGTGGCCCCGTGTCCCTTAGGGAACCCTCCAAGTATTCTCACAGTGGTCTTGCTTCCTTCTTCAAGCATGTTCTCACTAGGTTTCCGCTATCTCTAGTTAATAGGCTCTTTGCCTTTTTCACTGGAGGGATAGACTAGAGTCAGTGCCAATGCAAAGGAAGGACTAGGTACATGCCCTTCAGGATGAGATAGGAGGGAGCGAAACCATCCCTTTTGGTAGCAGCAGCCAGGCAGTTCATTTGGGAAGTTCAAGTCACCATCTGGCTTCCGCAGGCTGCCAGATCTTCCTGAGGAACATCAGCAAGGAAAGGAGACACTGAGAATATTAACATTTTTGTTTTAATGTCAAAGCAAATTACGAATAGAACATTATGAGACATTCTACAGATAATGAAAGGGATTTCTGCAGGATATTGTGTAGCTTGTGAGCTGTGCTGGGCTAGAATATTAAAGATGAATATCTCTGAAAGCTTTACAGAGAAAGAGCAAATAGCCCTTTCTTATGTATGTGCCGCTGTGTGTGTATAGGTAAATATTTATCTAAAATAAACACAGTTAGGATATAAACTACCATGTGGACTTTTCACTCTCCTCTGTTTTATTACTTGGTAGTCAGGGTTATACATGCAGCAGGTTCAGCTGCTGCATCTGGCAGATGGAATCATGGCGTGAGAGAGCAGCTTTGGGCTCCAAAGTATCCTCCCAGAGGAGCACAAGACAAGGTCCAAAAACCTGAGGCATGTGGAAAGGATGGAGCTGGCAGGTCCTGTCCTGGCCATACAGCTCATAGAGCCAGCCCAGAAGGGATCAGGAGCAGAGTTAATTTACCCAGCTGCAGTGAGATTTAAACAGAGCAATCATTAGTATTCCATAACTGACTAGTCTTTACTACCTAATATTTCCAAATAATGCTCCTAATTAGTCTTGCTAAACTTTAATAGCAAAGCCAAAGGACAGAGTAGAATGGCTATAAGAGCATGCTGGAGAGTTTCTGCTCGAAGCAGCATCATTTCACTATAAAACTTTAAATCACACCCAAAAGCACTTACTGAATGCACTCTACAGAAAATATCCCGTAGCTGGATTAATCTTTTCCTCCCTGTGAACACAAGTGTTTTCTGGGAAATGGTGGGGCACTGAGCAGAACAAAAAGTTGAGCAGAACAAAAAAGCACTGCAGGTCATATGGAAAGTGAAACAACTCTGTTAAGGAACTCCCCTGCAATCTCTTGCTATCAGTGTGTGTTCTTCCTGAGCCTGCATGAAGAATGACATTGAAAAAGAGCAGTGCTGGTGCATTTTAGTTTACTGAATTACAGTGGAATTTACATTTGAGGGCCAAAAAGCGTAGGATTTCTCTCAGTATCGAGGTGCCAAGTCAATCACTCGCAAGGGAAGGAGTTGAAAGACCGAACTCCCTGGCCATGAGATCTCATGTTTCATTTTATTAGTCCTGCCAGATGCAGTTCTTCAGGTGGCTGTGAACTCAGGCACCAGCCCAATAAAATAAAGGGGCAAGATTTCTCTTTGAGCGGTATTATCCCACACTGTTGGACCATAAACACAAGTTTGATATATTAACTCATCCAAGTTCAAATAGATCGATCTCATTTCAATACTGGTTTCTGTATAGACCTTTTGTAATTTTATGCATTGGCATCTAGATTATCTTGGTGGATATTTTTAGCATAGAAGTCTTGTGCTTAAATTACAAAATTGAACTTATAAAGCTGAAATTCAGCTAGATCCAGCAGGATTGCTGTGCTGATTGGCATGTTTCTTTCATGGAAAGGTTTTCCAACCTTTACTTATTTCTTCAGTACGGGAACAGTAGAAAAAACCTACAGTCTGTTTTCATGGTGTAATTTTCTGAATCTTTTCTTCCTTATTTGGCCAGAAGTCAGTTCCTGAGTTTTGAAAAGCTTTTCATTGTTTCAGGGTGTACCAGAAATGAAATTTTTAATGTGTAGAGGCAATGTCGTAGTATATTCTCAATCTTACCAAAGGAATGGGAGTGAATAAAAGCCTGAATTGCTTTTATCTGGTACCATCTCTGGAAGTGTTCACAAAGAATGTGGATGTGGCACTTGGGGACATGGTTTAGCTGTGAGCATGGTGGAGCTGGACTGGTCTTATAGGTCTTTTCCAACCTTTATGATTCTATGAAATCCTATACAGCACACATAATCCAGTAACAGCATCCTTCTAAAATGCACCAAGTCCAGCTTTTGTAAGCACAGTTGGATTGCAGGTGATCTTTTCCTAAATATCCATGATAACAGGAGTAATTACCATTGCAGAGCATCCTCCTTCTGTTGCCATCTGCCTCCAGGCAGTTTACAATGTAAACACAGAGCAAGGGAATGCAGGTGAATACAAATGAATAAGGAACGAGAGGATTAAAGTCAGAAGGAAAGTATTTCTATTAATCAACAGGTAAACAGAGATGTGTTCTAACAGTTTGGTTCAGATGGAGGGAATTTGCAGACAGCTTTCTGCAAGTGTTATACAAATAAGTTGTGGGGCTCCAGAGTTTTCCAAGATGCAGGTATGATTTACCAGTTCCAGCAATGCTAAGTATTAAAATTTCACACAAGTGCCTCAGCCCGAAGAAGTGTGTACCTAGACAAAAGGATTACAAATCCCTTGCTAAACTATGCGGGAAGCTTTTCAGCATCCTGCTCATTTTGGATCGTTTTCGTGCAGTTAATGGCCTACCCTTGAACATGCAGAAAGAACAACTGTGAATCCATATATAGATCCAGGCCTGGGAAGCACGGTAAAGTGCAAGAGAAAAAAAAATACAAAACCAAAAGGAAGTTCCAGGGGTGGAAGGATTTTGGAAATGCTCAGGAGGGCTGAGAATCTGATGCCTGGATTAGCATGCCGCCATTCAGATTGGCATAAACTGAATTTATAAGGCACATTAATATCCAGTACATCACACTGAACAGCCCTTAAGCCCAGCTAAACATGACAATAAAAGCTAGAGAAACAGCCAAGAGAAATCAGATCTAGGTTATCCATTAGACAATATTCATTTATTGTAAGTATGTACTATAAAGTACACTGCTTAATCACTTAACCATCATGTTCTGAGTATTTTAACATAAATAAGTTTTCCAGTAGTTGAGAGAATACTACAGAGAGCTAAAAAAACCTAAAACATTTTATCTACCCAGATATAAGATGTGTGTAGATTTCCTCCAAGAAGGGCCACAAGCAAGATTACAGTGTAATTGGTTGATTTTGGCATAGCTATAGCAACAGCCATATGGGAGGCATGTAATTTCATGGAGCTGCACATGGTGAAGTCATGGCAAATTACCAGGAACTCATTTGATGTGGCTGCTCTCCAAGAGTTCAGCGTAGATCAACTAAAACCATTAACTTTCAAAATATAATTAGTCCAACCATATTTTTTTTCTAAATGAGAGATGGGAAAAAATCCTGCTATGATTCTTGGTACACCGAAATCAGGTGTGTAGGGAGAGAGAGAAACTTACAAACTCGGGCTTGTTTATATCCTTGGACTATTATGACAATAGCACCACTATTGCCCATTTTATTTGATAGGAAAAACAGCAAATCATGTATCAAAAGACAAACCTAGAAAAAGAATTTGACTGAAAATGTGATGCCTCAAATAAGAACTTGATGTTCTGGGCTGAGGCAAAATCTGCAAAAGTCGAGGGAAACTGCATTCCTATTTACAGCTTGCTTTTCCATTCAAAATTGGTTATCTTTATGCTGCTATTCTGTTCTTTCTCATAATGAGTACATCTTAATGCTTTACAATGCCTCTGCAAGTGAATTAGAAGAAGGGTGGCAGCAGGATTGCTACAACAGCAAAGCAGAATACAAACCTCTGCCCTTGAGTTGTATCCCTACTGCACAGGCTCCACACAGTCACACCTGGGAGCCAAGGAATAGCAGTGCATAGTTTGGCCATGATCAGAAAATCTGTGCTTTGTTGTGCAATAGAAACATTATTATGTGTTCTCAGTTGCACCTCTTTACTTCCTTGGCTGGAACAAATGTGTATTGCTGCCTTTTTCATGTGACTTATGCGCTCCAACTGAACTGAAAACGTAAATCAATCACAGCTGCAAGTACCTGACCTGCATAACTTCCACGCTCCCTGTGTCATGAACATTAATTTCAGAAAAAGCCATGATAACTCACAAATTTGTGTAAAATCACTGTTTTTAATTTAGTGGTCCTCTATTTTTTATTCAAAGATGTCATCCCTGTGCTAGGGAATAAAACCAGTACGTCACCAGTTTGCAGTCTAGTAGCTGTTTAACACGCTTGTGAGCTTTCCAGCAGAGCACAGAAGCCCATCAGGATCAAACCAAGCCTTAACACAGGGGCAAGTATGAGAGCGAGAAAAGCTGGATTGGGAGAGAGGATCAAGGTGAACCAAGTGGGTCATTTCACAAAAGAAGTAACATGAAGAGTCAGAGAGAGTGCAGTGACACAATGAGGGTTTTTTGCTGCCCAACCATTTGAAACTGCAAGTAATTGAACTGTGTGACAGGTAAACAAATAGGTTTCTGTTCTGAGACACTTTTCTGGCTTTTACCCCTGCTTATCAACTTTTGAGAGGGTTTGGCTGCTAATGTTTGACCTCTCATTCTAAATGGCTTTTCATGAGAGGATTGTTTAGAAACACTCATATTGTACGTGTTTGGATTTCTCCTTGGTGTGTGACTTTTGAAAAAAATACATTCTCTTTGGCTGACCCAAACCGTTGACTCCTCAGATTAGCTTTCAGAAGACAATAGATGTTATAAGTTATAAAGTTATTATATCACATCTGTGGTCATTGTGCCACATTACTCTTATTGTATTTACTTCAAGATAATTCAGGGAGGAGAGGAGGACTAGGAGAAGAATTTGGAACTCACATGGACAGGTGTCCTTCTCTGGATGCAGCAGGGTGCTGATTAAATATATAATATCAGTCAGCTGGATATTGTAGCATTCACAGTTCTGTTGGAGAAGCATGGATAGGCACGCTCCAATTGTCTCTAGACAAAATGAGACATAACTAAAAATACCCCCTCTGATGGGTTAAATTATTTGGCTGCCTTCTTTCTAGCAGGATAGGGAATGTTCTCTTGCAGAATAGGGAACGTTCCCTCCACCAGAGCTGGGGGAAGGTAATGAACAGCTCGTGCAGCATCTTTTTCAATTATCACAGCTATCTGCAGTCCAAGTTTCTTATTAAGATGTATGATTTATTTAGAAACAATATACAATGTTAGTTAAGTTAGTCAGCAGTGGAACACTTTAAAAATACTGTGTTCTTCGATAAATGAATAACTCAATCTATTTCTAGTGACAATGCTGCTTTCACACAAAATGGAAACAATTTCAAAGCACTATTTCTGAATGCTGAGTGCTTCCACACTAGGTTTATTCTATCTGTTTGGTAATATATAAAGAAACTGTTAACTCATTTCTGTAAAGTTGCCATTTCTTGCTTGTCCTGCCCAAAGGCTGTAGGAAATTTTCATTAAATAATACCTTAACAAATCACCAAAAAGTATAAATTCTGATTTGCAGATCTGCAGTGCTGTGTCTGGCACTGTAAGGGTTATGTGGATGTCTTTGAAGAAGGCCACAGCCAATTTTTAATGATGTGGTCTTCATGTCCAGTATCAAAAATATATTAAAACTAACATATTGTATCCAAGTGTTTCTCTTACTCTGTTGCTTTAAAAAACAGTACTAAAAACAAACACTCTGGTAAATTATGCTAATGAATATGTAAATTGGGCAAAATCTTATAGGCAAACAGATTGCATTAATTATGTTGGTCCTTACTGTGAGAATAGGGGCATTAAAATCTCTGTTTGGAGCACTACATGCCTGTTCGATTTGGTGTGCCATCCTAACAAGCCAACATGTTGACCTTTATGAACAACACACGTTGAAACATTTTGATCAAAAAATAATGCACCAGCAAAGCCCCAAACCAGTAGCTCTGTTTGTGCAATTCCTCACCTGATAAAATTTCATTTTTGGTGCAGTTTAAGACCATCTGCACTAAGACCAGAGGCACATGTTAAAATTAGAAGATGTGAAAAATGAAACATTCCCTCCTGTATTTCCCTGCTGATCAGCCTCCAGTTTAATCCATTAGTGTGCTCTCCCTATAGAACCCATACCTACACAGGAGGTCTCCCTTGCTAATGGGGTAAGAATTGAGGTGGGACATTCATCCCTCTGCTTTAGGTCCTTCCTAGGAGAATCCCTGCCTTATCTGGAGCATTATGCATTCCCAGCAAGGGATCAGTTCACTGTTACCATATTGAGCAATGCTTCCATTCCCTTTGAATACCACCTTATGTTGCAATGTGCCTCCGTGAATCATTGTGATTATTCACCCAGGAATGTGCAAAAGCACAAATGTAAAAATCTGTTCTGTGTTCTGAACATGCACATTATCACATTATCAGCAATTCCATCTGATTAGCCTGGGAGAACTGCTTGACTCGACCTTTGGAGACATTGCTTTAATGGGGAGGTTGAATGTAAATAAAATCCACTTTTGACTCACTGTTAAGGCCTGTTTGGTGTTTTTGCATCACATCTCCAGCAGCACAGGTATTCATGCTCACACATGCCTTTCTGACAGCTCTGGTTGTTCAAGTGGCTCTCTGGTTGTCAACAGGCATGAAGGTTACACGTGCAGTCCCCTCCTGCATACGATTTCTCTCAATGGCATGGTAATTCTGGAATTCAGAACACTTCCAGAAGGTTTACTTTCCATTTACGTTTTGGGTTGCTTGAGTAAGCTTTCAAATGGTTTTTTAAATTTTTTTTTTTAAAGCAAATTATGATCACAACTCATCTACTGAAAATAATTGAGTGACAGCAATTTAGTAATTTTCAGTCCAGGAAATCCCATTGCCAATTAAGCTTCCTGTTTTCTTTCCTATTATAAATCAGCAGAGTAAAGAGACTGAAGTCAGTGATGACAAGTTCCCCGAATGAGTTGTTTTACTAGTCTGTAATTTTATTACTAGCTAATATTTGCAAGTAGTGTTCACTAGGAAGCCAAAAAAGCTCTCGGTTCCAATTAATTTTCTCCAGCTATTAAAAGTAATGGTTAATAAAAAATTGCATCACAAAAATATTTCTGCTTTTTTCTTCTATTACATCCGCAGTGTAACATTTTCCCTGTAAGTACCAGTAGTTCTCATAGTGATCAGCATAGATTTTATTCAAAATAATACATTTTTAAGCACTGAGATTTCCTAGAGCCTTGTCATCAGGTAAAACATTTAAGAAAACAGCCATGTAACAGCTCAGCATGGGTCAAAAATACAAAATATTTGTAAATACACAAAAAAGGGACTGAAAACAGAATGGAAATTGTAACTATAACAGTCTAACTATATTTCATGTATTCATATGAATGTTTTCACTTCAGCCTCTCAAGAATTGGACCAGGAGGAGGGGAAGGCAGTGAGGATAATTGAGCAATAGAACCCCTCCCTTGGTCACAAGTGGCTTCTTGCAAAGCTGGACTTAGGATGTGAGAGCACCTCAAGGACATTCAGGGACAAATATAGGACAGTGAAAACTCAAATAATGCAAAGAAAGTGAAGTGGAACAAGGATTACAAGTTGTGTGATAGGATTATTACCAGTGGCCTAAACCCAAGCAAAACAAACCATTTTCTGCTATGTCACAGGACTCTGCCTCAATAAATCCTTAACAGCTCTTGTGTTACTGGGTTCACAGAAGGGATTAGCCAAATTCATAGGTCCATCAGGAGCTATTAAATGCATCGGCTCAATTACATCCCTCCAGATGAGGATGCTGTTACCCATTCATCTCTAAAAGCTAGAAGGATGTGCCATGGAAACAACTGCCTGGTTTCCAACACCATTTTTCCCAGGCATCCACTATGAGTCTTGTGGAGCCGTGAGGATTCTGAGCTAGATGGACTTTTGATCTAACCCAACAGGAACACCCCACTGCCATGCATCCTACACCGAGTCTAGTCCTGAACACTCAGACTGTATCCTTTCCCTGAGGAGACCTGAAGTTGATCAAAACTGACTTTGTCTGTTTGAATTTTTAATACAGTTTCTTCTGCTGCTTTGCCTTGTTCATCAACATGAACATCTTGTTCATCAAAGATCTGTTCCAAATCCTTTTGAAGGAAGCATTTCTCTAAAACAAGTAGATTTGACTCCTTTGTGGAGATCTATTATGAGAGCTACAGAGTATTAAATTTCGTTCTTGGATCTGATCTATTTCTTCCAAATCAGCTTTTACGTTCTTGTAAATAGAACATATATGAGCAGAAATTAAACTCAAATTTTCTTGATAAGTGCAATTTCGAAGGTTTGCATGTTTTGGGGATGTTTTATCTTATGAAAATATAGTGCTGCTGGGAAGTAGATGTAATTTTGTTTTGCCTACAGAAATGCTATTCATGTAACTAAAATATCCACAGCAAGAAAAATAAATATGCAGTGTGTGTGTATTTGCAAGATACATATTGTTTTATTACATGTGTTTACCAAAATCTTATTCCTGAAAAAGGCATCGTAAAAACAAACAGGAAATAATTCTCATAATAGTTTCTTTCAGAGAAGACACAAGATCATCATGTGAACTTTTACAATAGGAAGCAAATTACTTAATCAAGAGCTAAAAATACAGAAGTCCTGTGATATTTTTAAGTGTAATAAGAACAAACTTCTGGGCTTCTGACACCGTTGACCTGTTTTTCTCAAAACACCCCTGGAACCACAGCATAAGTGCCTCATCCTGTGATGGTGAAATCTTGGCACTCCACCTGAAGGACAGCAGTTCTGTCCTGTTTGCCTGCCCCAGTCAAAATGCTTAAAATCAGAACATTAACACGGTGGATTGAACTGTGTTGCCATATTGAAGTGCAAACTGCATTGCCTCCTGAAAAAGAAAATGCACATACATGAGAGGACACATGGAGTTACACCCAGAGAGCTGGTTTTAATTCAGGTGGGATTTCATGTGCTTCCCACTGTCAAAGGAGACTAAAGCATGAAAAGAGAGAAAATCTGTGTTTCACAGGTATTTTGCCATCACTACTGCCAGTCACTGGGGGAAAACATTTTCCAGGGACAGCAAACCAAGCTGAGCTTTATTATGCTTGTTCTCAAAGGTGAATTCCCCTTTTCCAGAGCTTTTCTATCAATGCATGAACAGGTTTTTCAGGAGAGCCTGGGAATCTCCACCTTCCCTGTTGCCTTATTCACTCTCCCTGTTCACATGCAGTGGTTTGTTGTTTGGGGTTTTTTAAATATAAAACAGTCACCCCATTTTAATATAAATTATGCATAATATTTTTCAATACATTATTTAGCAAAGGCACTATTAGCTATAGGAAAGTATTGTATGCAGTTTCTCTGTCAGAGTACTGTAGTCATAACTCTTTGGTTTTCTCTTCAGGTTTTGCTGATGATGAACTGACTGACCTTGGATAAACCATGTAAGTTTACTGAGTCTCTGTATAAATACTAAACAAAGATCTGCAAGACCCAAGAAAATCAGATGCTGTGAGATGCACACACGTGTTTTTACAGTTGCATTTTATATAATTTTCAACTCCTCTGAATTCCACAGAATGCACCATTTCGAGAGGACTGCTATTTTCCTGAAGCTCTGTCTAAGAAATTAATTTAACCTAAAATCTCTTTAGGTTGTGAAGTCAAAATTTCATGTCAAAGCACCATATTGCACATTTTGGCAATTTTGGCTGAAAGGCCAATAGTGATAGTGAGGCCAGGAGAACAACAAATCAATACAGCATTTATAATGTGTACTCAGAGTACATCAAAAAAGGACAGTTTGAACCAACAGCATAATTTACTGCATGTCCTTGTCGCCTTTTATGCTATAAATGCTTCAGGGTAGGGATTGTATCTTACTACTTTTAACAACCAGTTTTATGGGGCATCAAACTTGTTGGGTGTCTCTTAGTGCTACTATATGGAAATTAAAATACAGCTCTATTAAGAAATTCAGGCTCACAAAAAAAGCCCAAACCAGTTTCACACTAAAAGTTCTTAAAATTTGTGGGGTTTTTAAGAAGCAACTTTTGTTTATCTACAGGAAATAACTCAAGCCCAACAGCAAAACTCGTCCAGATATATGATGATAAGACATCACATTTTTATATGAGAGGGAATGGATTTTTTCAATCACTAAGTTATAGGAAGGGTGAAATAATCATGTTTGATTTCAACAGTTCATAAGTGTGAATAACATTTAAAATAACTTCACAGCTATATCATATGTATCACCTAATAACAATTAAACATCATTTACATTTTTACTCATAGATATGCAATGCTTACTATTGTTTCCTAGCAGTTTTTGCTGTAAAATCTCCAAAATATGTAATAGTTAAATGTTGCAAAAAGTTTTATTTCTGTTAGCAGGTGAATACTGAATAATCTGCAAGATGTGACACACATTAGTTATCTTTACGTTGGTATTGTGAGCTTAATTCTTAAATATTAACCAACACTGACTACAGGGACTACTAACATAGACTACAAAACCAAACCAAACAAGACCAGAATCTGATTTTGCAATTTCATCTAAGCCTATGACAGTTCATTTTATTCAATATTTTTGATAGACATTGTCTAGTATTTCCTTTTACAGCTTGTTAGTCACTAACTTGTACATCTCAAAATTTTGCTTTAATTTAGCTTGCATATCTACACAATATCACTTTTTTATGGTCTTAAAAGTGTGTTGATAGTGAAGCAGACATCTATTTTACAAATTTAATTAGTTGCCACTACTTTCAGGTCCCGTGAAATTTTATATCACAGCACGTAAAGATTATGGTGACTATGAAACTAAGATTCCACCACCTCACTGCATTTTAGGACATTTCTCAAGGGTCTTGTGCACTTTGGTTTTTCTTCTTCCCCTTTTTTTTTTTTTTTTAACAGACTAGTTTCAAGCTCCATCCCACTTCTCCATCTCTAGTTCTTCACTCCGTGCTCTCTTCCTCTGTCTTCTCTGTTCCTCCATATTTTAGTTGGGGTTTTTTGTTGGTGGTTTGTTTGGGTGGTTTTTTGTTTGTTTTGTTTTGTTTTTTTTTGTTTGTTTTTTTTTTGTTTGCTTTTTGTTTTTTTACTTGCTTATCTTACAGTTTTGGTAAAGCCTGTATAAATGCTCGTGTCTCCGGAGGAAGCCCTGCTCCATCAGAGCTGTTCAACTCACTCCGTCGTTAGAGACGGTCGATCTCTTTGGAACAGCCGGTGCTGCTCCCGCTGCCAGCTCCGCTCCCAGGGGCCGCGGGGGGACAGCCACTGGTCACTGGTGCTGGGACCAGCAGGAGCCCGGGGTTACCAGCCCGCTCTGGCTCTTCCCCGCGGTAGGGATCGGTGACTCCGCGCTCCGTTCCGCCGGTCAGGGCGGCACCCCCGGGCAGGACCCGAGAGCGGCCCCGGAGCCCTGCCCAGCGCGGGCAGTGCGGCGGCAGAGCGGGGCTTCCCAGCGGGACACGGAGCGGGCACCGGCAGCACAGCCTTTGGCTGCACGGGGATGAGAACGAGAATGGGAACGGGATGGACGTGGGGATAGGGATGAGGATGCGGACGAACAAGGGGGCGGTGATTGGGCCTGGGATGGAGATGGGGGTGGAGGCAGTGATGGGAGCGCTGATAGGAATGGGGTCGGTGATTGCAATGGGGACGGGGAGAGGGATGAGGATAGGGATGGGGATAGAGATGGGCATGGGCATAAGGATGGTGATGATGACACTGATGGGGACAGGGATATAGATGGCGATGGAGATGGGGATAGGGTCGTGGACGGGGACGGTGATGGGGATGGTGATGGTAACAATGATGGGGACAGGGATGTGGACCGGGACGGTGACAGGGATTGTGATGGTGACGGGGGTGGGGACAGGGATGTGGACGGGGACGGTGACGGGGATTGTGATGGTGACAGGTATGGGGACAGGGATATGGTCGGGGATGGAGACGGGGATGGGGATGGTGACAGTGATGTGGACGGGGACGGTGACGGGGATGGTGACAGGGATGGGGACACGGCTGTGCCCCCGCCGCCTCTCCCCCAGCCAGGCGGGGGGCGGGCCGCAGGACAGGGGTGTGGAGCTGCTGGCCGAGCGGGTCGATGGAGCCGGCCCGCGGGCGGGGCAGAGCGGGGCGGGGCGGGCGGAGCGGTCGCTCGAGGGCTCGGGGATGGATTGTGGGTGTCCGGCGCGGGCGGGCGGTGCCGCCGCCGGACGGAGCGCGGGGGGCGGCGGGCCCGGCGCGGCCTCAGGTACCGGGAACGGGAGCGGGGCCGGGAACGNGCCGGGAACGGGAGCGGGGCCGGGCGGGTCCCGCCGCCGCTGAGGGTGCTGCGGGCGAGAGGCCCCGCAAAGCTGAGCGGGGCCGGGCCTGGGAGGGAACTTTGTCCCTTCGCGCGGGCGGGGAGACCGTGCCTGCCCGGGCCGGGAGTGTGCGAGTGCCCCGTGTCCCTCCGCCCCTCGGCCCCGTCCGCCCGTGACAGCGGTGTGGGGAACACGCTCTCCGCTCCCCGCCTCGGGGGAGGCCCCCTGGCCGGGCTGGGGGGTGTGTGGAGGGGTTCCGCTCTCCGCAGAACGAGCCTGTACCAGCAACAGTGCGGGCAGCGCGACCAAGGAAGTGATTCTGCCCCTGTGCTCAGCGCTGGTGAGGCCACGCCTCGAGTGCCGTGTCCGGTTCTGTGCACTCGCTGCGGGAAAGGCACTGAGGCACCGAGCGTGTCCGGAGAAGGGCGGCGGAGCTGCTGACGGGTGTGGAGCACAAGTCTTATAAGCAGTGTCTGAAGGAGCTGAGGGAGTTTAGCCTGGAGAAAAGGAGGCTCTGGGGGAACTTTATCGCTCTCCACAACTCCCTAACAGGAGCCAGGTGGGGGTCGAGCTCTCAGGCGACAGCGTCAGAACGAGAGGACGCAGAGTTAAGCTGCGCCAGGGGAGGTTCGGGTTGGACATTTGGAAGAATTTCTTTACGGAAGGGGTGGTTAAACATTGGAATGGGTTGCCCAGGGAGGTGGTGAAGTTACCGTCCCTGGAGGTGTTTAAAGAAAGCCTGTGCCATGGTCTGGTTGACAGGGTGGTATTAGGGCGTGGGTTATATTCGATGATCTCAGAGCTCTTTTTCAACCTGATTGAATCGGTGATTCTGACCTGGCACCACTGCCCTCCCTCTCCGGGGGTGTGTGGGGGGGTCCATGCTTCCTCTGCTTGGGCTGCAGCTCCCTTTCCTCCTGCAATTTCCATATTTTTAGGTACGGGTGCAGCACTCTAGTTCTTTCTCCTCCGAGATCCCAGAGATTGAGCCATATATCTTTTTTCTTAGACATCCACTTTTCTCTGAGTGCATTAAGAAGACTTACTCATTTCCTTCTCATTTCCTTTGTTCCTGCTACTTCTTCCCAAAGATATCTGTTGGCAGGAAGGAGACCCCCATTACTCTGAGTGCAGTGATTTTGCCGATTTCTGCGTTGCCTGGAAGGCTCAGCTTTCAGCTGCCGGGGTGTCTCGCTGAAAGCTGCTGTGCTGGTTCTTATCAGGGATCTGTGTCTGTATATCCTGTGACAAAGCACGATATGTTTAGTCCTTGCACTAGACAAGATTAGATCTGCAGCATGTGAAATGGATGTCATTTGTAATCCTTAGCTGATGTTAAATGTGGAGCTACTGGTGGCTGAGAGGTTGCTCTGTTGCGTGGTGGAGCTTAGAGAGGCCTTGGCAGCTTGACACGGACTTTTTTCTCCTAATGTTCATGGACAAGAATAACAAGGAGGTCAGTGTCTTGTTGTGCTTGTCAACTTCCACTCTGCAGACCTGAAACTTGGGTGTTTCTACCTCGTTTCAATCAGACTTCAAGTCCAGCAGGGTCACCGGCTTGCTGGGGGTTCTGTAGGAATTACTGAGAACTATATGCTTGGACAGGCTGGTAGCTGGGAAGGACTCTGAAGTATAAAACAGATTAATACTCTGCACTAGTTCTGTGTAGGAAAATTTGTTTGAAACGTTGTTTCCTGAATTGTAAGTGCTGAATAGGAAACTTTTCATTCATGAAAACATTCAAACATTCATGTTCTTTTTATTCCTTAGATACCCAGATCCAGCTGTGCCATGACAGTTTGATGGCATGACTGTTACATACCACCAGATTCCTAGAACAGATCTTTATGTTGAGCTAAATTCTCCTATTTTGATAATAAAATTAATGTGTTTTCTGTGCAAACTTTGGTCTTGTGTAACTTCTTGTTTAGATGGGAACAGTGATCTCTACTTGCAGAACTCAGTACTGTCATGGAAAACTTGGTTGCTTTCTTGGGTCTTTTGCTTCACTGTATTCTCCAGATCCTATAGGAGACTTTCTCTGAGTAAAAACGACAGAGCTGTGGTGAATGTAATAGTCATGTTGCATAAGGCTCACCTCTCCATCTCTCCTGAATATTCTTGCCTTTGCTGTCATCTTGTGGTACCCTTTGGAGGTTGAGTGGAGGTCATACTTGTGTTAGATTAATGTTACTTTAATGTATGCTTACAGATTTTGACATATAAATGTAAATCATTTTACTTTCAGCTCTTTTCTTCTGGTTAGAGTGAAAGCAGCGTCTCTGTTTCTCTTATCTCAAAAGCAATGCAGTATGAAACAAGAATCACCTGATGACAGAACATGTTAAGAGGGGGAGGAGGTTATATCCCAGAACTTGTATTGTTGGAGCAGCTGGTATAACTGGAAAAACTAAACCCATTTATTTTGCTTGCAAGCCTTATCTTGATATGTTGTCTTTCAAATTGTATATGAAATAATCTTGAGTAAATACGAGGAAGAATTTCCAGTTGACTTGCTTGCCTCATGGTTTGTGACTGAGCTGCTGTTTTGTGTCTTTTATTGTTCTTGTTATGTACTTTCTTTCCCTTTTTTTGGGTGGTGGGGGGGAGAGACAGGCTGTGTGTTTTATTCCTAGAACAGCCAGAACAGCAGTACTTCTGTTTTGCAATGATTTGGCAGTTCTTTGACTTGCAATGTTCTCTTCCCTAATAGTCAGTGCAGTGGAAGTTTGTGAATTTCATGTGATTTTCTCTTTTTGGGTGGAACTTTTAATGTGGAAATAATCTGCACAAAGAAACATTTGATGCTGTCCAAATAAGGTTGCACATGAAGCATCAATGGTGCAGTTATATTTCCTGCCCTCAGAAGCTGCCTGTTGCATGTTCAGAGCAGCAGGGTTTGACAGGCTGCTGAGCCTGTTGGCTTTAGTGCAGTCAGCTGTGTGAACATGCACGGTAGACTACACAGGGAGACAACTTTTTATACCTTTTTATCGTAAATTGAAGTGGTGATTCTTCTTGTGTGATCTAGGGTACTGCAACATTTTAAAATAGAAGTAAAGTGTCGTGACAAGAAAATTTTTAATGTTTATTTTTCAGAAGATCTCCATGTAACTGGCTGAAAAATGGTTCTACAAGATGACAGCACCAACTCTAAGACTGTTGGAATGGTAAATAAGTTTTAAAAAGGAGACTTTAAAAGGTCTCTGTGGTATTTGCTGAAAATTATAATGATATTAAGAAATGCCTTTTAAATGAATATTCCTTTAAATGTCAGATTTCAGCTGGTATGTTTAAAGTTACACCATGTGGAAAGCATGTTTATTTCCTGATAGTGGAAACAAAAGGCAAACATGCTGAAGTGTCTGCTCTATTAATAGAGTAGAATAAGGTATTTACTTTTAAACCATAATTTCTATTTCAGCCTCTATGTCTTCTGGTGACTTAAATTTAGAATAACTTGATGCACTTGATAAATTAAATGTTTTGTAAGGGTAAAGCCCTACAACAGTAATGCCAAGGTTGTGGCTTCAGTTCCTGGGCCATTCACTTAAGAGTTGGACTTCACAATCCTTGTGGGTCCCTTCCAACAGAATATTCTGTGATTCTGTGACTTACTGCCTTGGTGTTCAGGATCTACGGTGAGCATTGTCTTTGTGGAATAGAGGATTGATAATAATATCCTTGTGTCTTAAAAAATGCATCTTCCAGTTTGTTTGTGTGTTTGTTTTCAGCAGTTATGGTTGTTTGGTAAATTGTGGGAAAGGTTTGAACTTGCTGTGTGTAAATGTTGACTTCAGTGGGGGCTGAACCGTAGCCTTGTAGGGTCCATCCTTGTGGGATGCCTCTTATGAATTTAGCTGTTGCCCCCTGTTAAAAGTTTACAAACTCTGAGCTGTGCTTGACAGGTGATCAAAAGCAAGATTTTGGGGAAGCATTTAATTCTGCCCTTGCTGCTACTTTTGTTTGGGACACTAATTTGAGACTCGTTACCATAGTGTGTGACTCTTGTTGATTCAGGATATCCCCAAAACAGAGTTTAGAAACATTTCACATTAGTAGTAGTAGTAATAATAATAATAATAATAATATAATTTCCAGGCAATAAAACTTACGGCTCTATTTTGTATAATGTTTCTTTTCCTGTATAACACTTTTAAAGTGGATTTTACTGAATATGTCTATAGGATCTGAGTTTAAAACTTTAAAAAAAAGGTTTTAGCTAAGGTGCTGTTTTGTTTTAATAAAATAATAATGCTATATCCATTTAAGGAATAATACTGGGCTTCCCCAAGACATAACATGGAGGTGCCTTATCTTTCTAGATTATTTTAAGGCCAACAAGCCTATATGTTCTTCCATTACCTTCCTAGTTCTAACATTTAAATTCTTTGCTTAGGAATGTACACTTAAGAAATAGTGCCTTTCTCTGCATAGCTCAAAAAATCAGAACTTACCATCATCAGGTTCTTGTTCCTCATGTGGACCTCTTGTAGACAATTTACAAGGAAGGGATCATGTTCTTTGTAGTATCGAAAGTAGTAAAGGATCATGTTTTCCTGCAATTCAGGGCTGTCATGTTAGCATTTTTTTTGCGGACCAATTCTTAAGGTTTTAGATCTGTATGTCCCCAACACTTAGGACTTGAGCTGCAGAAGACACTTGTGGAACTTGAAATTTTAGACAGTATTTTGCAAAGATAAATGCTTTTTCTATCTATCTGTCTATCTATGCACACAATGTTTCACACTTCACTTTTTTTTGTTTTCTTTAGGAGACTATCTTCACTTTGACATGAAGTGTGAAGTTTGTTAGTCACCACTTTTGTTTCTTTTTTACAGTTATTGTGGAAGGTAATATGAGAAAAGTAAATCTTTTGTGTTCATTTCTATCAGAACATATTGCCCTCGATGTACAGAAGCCAAACATTAAAGTGTGGAATTGTATTTCATTGCAAGTTCATGAGTACTGTTAATAAGTGGGATAATGTTTCTGTCTAAAACTTTTCAAAATAGTAGTTTCAATCTGTCTTTGCATTTTGTGTGACATTTTACTGGGTTTTAATTCTGTTCTAAAACTTAGTATTTAGGTTCAGTAGGCTTTTGAATTTCTGCTGAATGTTATAGGTGTTTTAGTATTGCTGCTTTGCAACTTTTTTAGTCAACTGTTAGCTTGAAGGTGATCGTGCTGCACTTTGTAGTCACCTTTTCTTGTTAAGCTTTTTGCCTTGTTAGGGAAAGATCAAGCAAAGGGCTATATTAAGCCCACAGAATTGTTAAACAGACACTTGGTAGTCAGATGAGAAAGTAATAGCTGTTCTTACTGTAACATATAAAAAATTTCAACTTCAAGGTGTAATTATGAGCTCTTTATTTAGAATTTTAACATCTACTTATCAAAAGTACAGAAGAAATGGTGTGAAATGTACATAGACTGGGAATAACTTTGTGTAACCTCTTATCTAAGAAGTGGTGGATGTTCCATCATCCTTTACTTCGCTCCTGTTGAGGGATTTTAAAGCAAGGGATTTGTTCAAGCCTAATGTAGACAAGCTGAGTACAAGATTAAGCAACTGCAGAATGTGAACATTATCCGTGCATGATCTCTGTTCACAGAGCGTGCTTTGAAGCAGCCTGTGGTGAGAGCAGCAGAGTTGCAGGTGTGAAGGAGCATCTGATGTGGAGATGTCCAGTTGATCAGGCTGCTGCCATTCTCTCCTGTCTCCCCAGCTACCTCTCCCCTCCTGCCTGCAGCACAGAGCTGGTGGAAGGCTGCAGTGCTTTCCATTTCTAGGATACTTTTCCTCTGTCCATGTGTTGTGCTATAGCCTGACAGGAAGGAGATTTCTTCCTTCCAGCTTGTTTGGAGCTCTTCTATGCCCAGCTTCCATGTTAGCTGCATATTATGCAAACTTAGGAGCAATTTTTAGGCTATATATAATGTAACTTCATGTAATGGCTTGTGGGCTATTAGTAATGGTAAAATGAAGGCATAGTTTGTAGAGTATAATATGTAGTATCTGTTAAACCAATTCATAAAAACTGAAAAAACCTTTAGAAGCTTTCAAGCATGAAAACCTTTATGTTCATTTGCTTAAGCTAATACACTTATTTGCTCTCTCTTTGAGAACAAATGTTTTCTCCTATCTGCTGTATCAAGACTCTTGCCGAGTCTTTCATAATTTTGCCCCTCCATACTTACAGATTTCTGCCTTCTTTTGTCAGTCCCACCATTTTATCAGAAGAGCAGAGTAATTATCCAGAGCTGATGCCCACACATGGAATATATCAGCATAGATCTAGTGGTATAATTACACTTCAGGAACTCTGCCTGTTCATTTTTCTTTTGAAAGAAGCCCTTTTAAAAATGGAGGAAAAAGTGTCGAGATTAGAACATGGCAGAGACTGCATAGAGGTATGAGTCAAAGCAGGAAACAGTGCTGTGATCTCCAATGCACTTGTGCATATCTGGGCATTTAAATCATTAACCTGAGGAACAGGCTACTCTCGGAAAAAGAAATGTACCTTCCTCACTCACTGAGGACATTGTTGCACTGTCTCTTTCATAAATAATTTGTAAATAATGAAAAGACAGCAAGTCTTTGTATGTTGACACATGTGAAAAAAACAAAGTTCAATTTAAAGTCACCAAACCATATTAGCAAAGCAGATGACCTCTATTTACTGTGAAAGTCAGAAGCTGTTCTGTAAAGGTGGCTTAGATTGTAGTTCCTTGAGCAGTTCTCTCAGAGATAATGTTTGAGTATATGGTATGTTATGCCATCTGTAGTTAATGAACTCTTAATAAATTGGTTCTTAAAATACACAAAAGTAAGGTTAATCATAGAAATAGCACATACATGTCTTACTGACATTCATTAGAGAGTTTGTAAAGGATTCTAGTACAAGTAGAGCAATGAATGAGTCATCAGTCTCTGTCACTTGTATTGGAAGCTTTTTAGTAATAAAATTCAAAGTTTTCCTAAATTTAGGCCTTCCCTAAATTTAGGCCATTCAATGGGCAGCTGTAGAGCTGTGTCACAAATCTGGATTCCCTTGTAGTAGCTTTAGTGGATTTTTGATAGATTTTTGCTAGAATTGGTTCATGCCTATATTTCATAAATTACTAAATAGCTGTATGATTGTTTTTTAATTCAATTGCATGTGTAGTCTGCTTTCTTAAGTTTACAATTATTATTATGGGTTTTTGTGTGAATCACCTCTTGTTATAAGGGTTTATAATTTACCCAAATGTTTTACTGTGTCTTCAGAAATATTTGTTGAATGCCTCTAGGTTTAAACACGTTTCTGACATTTGTCACAACACATCAATCTAATTTATACTGTCAGGTATCTGAATTTACCAAAACATAGTGGTGTCAAATTTTGCAGAACTTGTAGCATAAATTCCAAAAAGGCATTGTGTTTTACCTGCTTTTGCTTACTTCAGTGCTCAAGCAGTTGATAAATTGTTGCAAAGTCAAGATTTACTTTCTAATTGTCACTAATATCTCTGAAAATTTCCTGCCAGATCTGTCAAAGGTCTGCTTTTTAACAACACAGCCATGTGTGTCCTTGCATATTAGGTCCTGTTCTTATATATGAAACAGTTGCCCTCACTGTTTATTTTTCTGTGTGTCACTGCAACCTTTTGTGTTTTATTTCTGTGTCTCCCTTGCCCAGGTTCCAGATGGTGTGGGTTTTTATCATGAACCGGATGAGCTCCCAGAGCAGTTCATCCGCTCAGCGCAGGCGAATGGCTCTAGGAATTGTCATTCTCCTCCTGGTTGATGTGATCTGGGTGGCCTCTTCAGAGCTCACTTCTGTAAGTGCTGTTCCACACATCTTAAAGGGAAAGTAAAAGAGAAAGATGCAGCAGAAACATGCTTATCAAGCACTTGGTGTTTCACCAGCCTGAATCCACTAAAGCTTACAAATAAGCTCAACTCAGTGCCTGTTTCTTTTGGGACAGAAGGTGTTACTGATGACTTTAAAATTAAACAGCATAAGCTCATAACTGTGTACTCTAATCAGGGAGCTCATTTTGTTTATTGCCATTATTGATTAAAATAGTGCCCATATGGTTCCCAAAAAGTAGAAAATGAGCTGTAACATGGAAAGCTGAGTGATGTGGTGCATTATAGTTCAGAACATCCCAAAGTCCAGGATGAAAGGACTCAGGTCATGGAGTTTAAGCCCTGTAGTTGCATCTAGTTCATATATTCACCATATTGAAACTGTTGTGGAATTTATTTCTTGTGAAGTTTTAGGACTTAAAACAGAGCTTTAGCAATGGAAATTGAGGTTTTTAATAAATTCTTAAGTTCAGTTTTCTGAACTGTTATTAAGTTATGTTCTATATTAGTTTTGAAACTAAGTATATACAAATGTTTGTGCTTATCATGTGATATTAATGAAATATTTTTTGCAATGAGCTGGTGGAGTCAATATTGATACTGAAATGTTATTTATCTGAAGTAATCTTCTATAATTTATGATTAATATATTATTGCTTATAAAAGTGGTCTTTAATTTAGAAAATATTTGTATGTAAATGTATTTTCAATGCTATTTGAGTTCAGTAGCATATAAATATGTTGCTTGGTGAGATACAAGTAATAAGTAGCTTTCTTCCTGTGGCATTGTATCTTGCAAAAAGGCTCCTTTTTGTTTGCATTGGAGGTATTTTGGGGGAGGGTTTCCCCAGAACAGGTCAGGCCACTTGGTTCCTTTGGTCATCCATGTCGATACTCACAGCTCTGTTATTTTGGGAACCACACTGGACTATATACTTACGCCTGTTCATTCATTTTGTGAATTCTTACCTACCTGGTAATTTTGGATACTGCAATTATTTTCTTTCCACAGTATGTTTTTACAAGGTACAACAAACCCTTTTTCAGTACATTTGCAAAAACATCCATGTTTGTTCTATACCTCTTGGGATTTATTGTGTGGAAACCATGGAGGCAACAGTGCACTCGTGGGTTTCGTGGAAGGCATGCAGCTTTTGTAAGTATTATAACTCTATAGATGTTGTGATGTTTGTTCAAGTTTGTACAGAAAAAACCCCTTAAGAGCAAAGTTTACATATTTGGGATGTACACAGAGTCATGCCACAGGAAGACGTGGCAGCCATAACAGTTGTCATGTGAAAGGATGAGGCAAGGGAAAGCAGCATGAGATGTGACAGGGGTTGTAAGAAATGCTCTCCTGGGCCAGGCCATTGGCCCATGCAGCCTGGTATTGTATCCTGGACAGTTGCAGAGGATAATTCCTCTTAGCAAGAGCTTATGAACCTCACCACTGTTGGCTCTTGGTTCCCTTTACCTCCCCCAACATCTGTAACCAATGGGATCAGAACTTGGACTTTGTAGCTGATTTTTAGCACTGACTCTTTTTGTCTCTGGCACAACAATGAACTGTTTGCTAACTGTTTTGTGGGCTTTAAAGTTACATTTAGTAAGGGTGGTAGAATTACGTTTTTGTTGTTGTTAATACTGTTTTTTGTAGCTTTTGTGCATGAGTGACTTTCTGATGCCCATTTCAGAGTTAGGCGTAGTTTGTGCTAGAACCTAAAATTATTGTTCTATGACAGAAATACTCAGTATTTTTCCAAGAGATGCTGGGAAGAGCAGTTGTTCTGTGCCAGTGTTTCAAAATGCTAAACAGCAGCACTCAGGAAGCAGGAAGGCATTTGGCCTGGTACTAATCTTACATTAAAAGAACAGAAAATGCGATCCAAGAACATGCTGTTAATCAACATGTCTTTATAGAAAATAGCTTGTGTGGAAGGAACTGACTTCAGATTTTCTGGATATCAGACTTCACTGATAGTGACAGTTGTAGGCATAACGTATTTAAAATGTTACGTGACTTTTATACAAATTATTTTTATTAAAAAAAGAAAAGACAAAACACAACAACTAAAAAATTTCTGTTTTTTTAAATTCTTGAGTTAAACACATAGAGCATTTAGAGTTAGGTGATACCTTGATACAATTTTTGCTAGATCAGCCTTTAGTACCAAGTGTTTGTGCATGATGTGGCACATGGTAGACTCGATGTTGTTCAGAATATTCATAAGATAATTTGGGAATGAACAGAACTTAGTTTCTTTGCTGACAGCAGTGAAATATGAACTGGAATGCAATGAGTAAGAGTGCCCAGTCTATCACATGTTGTGTGTGCTATTCATGACACTGCTGCTGGAATCCCATTATTTTTCCTTTTCAAAAGAACAGTGCAGACAGGACTGTGATGTGCAGTTAGAAGTTTCCTTCCTCCTCAGGGGGTGTAGTTAAATATTCAACTCTTTAATTATTGCAAGTGCCTTTAAAATGTTTTGTGTTTATTAATCTGGAAAACATACCCATATTTACAGTTTTATTTCAATGATTGCTTGGATAAACACTCACACCTTACTTTTTAAGTTCTCTTCCACATCTTTGTTTAATAGATTTGCTACCACCATGGTAGAACAGCAAGCTGCAGGTCGGGGAATATGGGTTTGGTAAGGTGCAGAAAGGAAGAGGGAAGGGAACTTTGCCTCAATGAAATGAAGAAAGAAGTAGCTTGTTAATAGATGCACAATCATTTAGAGGAGAATGTGTCCCTAAGACTGAATTTTGCAGGTTTTCTGTGTCTGACAGTCATTCTGCATTCATACCTGGGTAGTTGAATCCAGTGGGGTTCTTCAAGAGGTACAAGAAGGTACTGAAATTACTTACTGAACTTGTAAGCCCTCCTGGTACTGGGGAGAAGGGCTGAGGGGAGAGAGGAGATTGTGGCAGAATTATGAAACAAGTAATAAAAAAACTTAGTCTTCAAAAATGTCAGTTATTAATAACTTTGCCTTGGTAGTTTATTACATTAAAATTTCTGTAATTAGTTTGCAGATGCTGAAGGTTATTTTGCTGCTTGTACAACAGACACCACTGTAAACAGCTCTCTGGTAAGTGCCTTCATTTATGAAGGTCAATGCTTTACAATAACATGGCCCAACCATCCTGAGTTAATGTTTATAAAATATGGCAGTCTTAAATGTAATAGATTTTGGCAAAGGGGATTGGTAACTTATATGCTTATATGTTACTAATAAGTACTGCACATAATGGTATTGTTTATTATAAGAAATATGGGCTCTCAGCTCAATAAAGCACTTACTTGAATGTTTCTGTCGTAGTTTGTCAAAGAAATACTATCTTGTACCAAGGAAACCTTTACGTATTCAACTCAGTAGCATCTCTGTAATAGAGTGGGGAAAGCAATTGAGTATTGGCAAATTACTGCATGGATATTTTATACAGAATTACTTGAAAAGACTTTTTTTCAGATGTATTCTTCATTTAATTTTGGGGGGATTTTCAATTTTATCTATCTGTGTTTAAGAATAAAACCTTCTTAACCTGATCAATTCATTAAGTTCATGTGACTCTAAAAACTTGGACAATTTTGCATTAATTTAAACATCCACCAAAATTCTAGTCCTAAACAAGCCTAATGAAAATCCAACTACCAGATCTTTTTCATTACTTCACTCTTACAGTTTATTAATTTAATCTAAACAAGCAGCTTAAAGCTTGTCTTGTTAGCAGAAGTTTTAATTGTTTGAAATACTTCTAAATGCCTTATGTATTGTAGATCTTTCCCAAAGTTTTTTGATGTTTAGGTCTAGAAAGAGAATGATGGAAAATGAGGGGTTTTAGGGTAATGGGAAGAAAATAAGTACATTAATTTTTGTACATGTGTTCTGTATTTCATGTTTCTAGTTTAAAAATTTGACAGAAGCTATAGTTCTAATGAAATATCTGTGATATTGATCACTTACTTTGTAATTTTAAATCAGTAGGTGTGAATTTTCTGGCCCTAAGTTTTGTGTTCGTGAGGGTACACACTAAAGAGCACACTTCTCTTTTAGTACTGTCTTTTGCCAGTATGTGTAACATACAACATACTTTATACATGGATTTTGACAAGTCTGCTCGCTGTGTGCAGGCCCACTTTAAGTCTGATTCTCTTACTATTCACCAAGCTTTTATTTAGTTTTCTAACTTGCTAAATAAATTCTTCTGCTTGTAATTTAAATATCCTGCTTAACTGTGTTTTTACTTATACTGATTCATTGCAGAGTGAACCTTTGTATGTTCCTGTGAAGTTTCATGATTTGCCAACTGAAAAAAATGGCAGTAATAGTAGTGATGCAGAGAAAAGTGAGTAAAGACTTTTGGAATGCTGTAATGTTAGTTCTGTGGCAAAGGAGTTATTTTCCTCTTTGTTTAGTATAACTGCTGTTGCGTTGCAGGACTTGCTTCCCTTCCCTCCCCGCCCCCCATTTTTTTCCCCTTTTTTCTCCTTCCTAAAATTTCTTATTGTATGAATTGCAGTCTCGTATATTTACTTTCAGGTAGAGAAAAGATAGGCCTGTCGTTCAGTTTGCCTTTCTTGGTCACTACAGATGCAGCCTATGTTTATCTCAAGGGACCAACTGGGTTCAGTACTTGTGATTGTTTCCTTCTGGGCTTGTAAGACCAGCAGCAGTGAGTCAGCCTCTGGAAAAACAAGCTATTGTCCTTTTTAGAGCAGGAGCAAAGCAGTCAAAGTAAGAATTTTAACAGTCTATGTGCGTTCTGGTTTTATTTAAACCTCACTATCTTGTGATAGTACCTGGAACAGGCCTAACTGTCCCAGACAATTGTGGAAGGGTTGGCTTCAAAATATCCAGTTAGCCAATCCTCAGCAAGAGTCCTTGCCTATCAAAGGGGAAGTCTCTTAATTTCTAGATGGCACACATTAAGAACCACGTTGGTTGGCTCTGCTTCCCGTGGCAACATGCCCCAATCACTTCAGAATTGTTCCAGCTGTAGTTTTCCCTTTGCTTCTTTTTAGAAAATTAGGTACTGTTTCATATTGATTTAGGCTAATATTTACCTGTAGCGTGTAGTGTAATGTTTTCTCTACAAAGGAAGCTAGTGATACTAAAATAACCTTATAAATAAAACCTGATCCTAGTTTGCAAGATTAGTTAGAGGGTGGCTTTCAACAGGGCAAGTGACTTTATGGTCTCTGCTAAGCTTTGAGGTCTTGTTGGACTTTAATCTTCTGATTAAATGAAACATTTTCCTTGCAGTTAAGTATAGTTGTGTGCAGGTTTTGGCTGTTTGGCTGTTAGACAATTAAAGAAAATCTTTATATGTATATGTTTGTCAATATGGAATAATTCCTATCTAAAAAAATGTTGTTACCTTTTGTTGATATTTTTGACAAGGAGCAGGGGTGGTGCTTTTCAGTGAGGTTTTTGTGGGTGGACAAGTTACTGACTGAAAACAGTAATTAATTGTGCTTTGTCTTATTACTGGCCTCCTGAATAGGAAAATATTAGTTCAATAAATCATGATGGCATGTCTTCTATTTGGATGAAAACCTGTTATTTGTGCAGTGTTGTAATCAATGGTTTGTTACAACATCATAGCTTTATTTGCATATTGCTTTGGCTTAAAAAGTTGAATGATAATATGAATCTTTTTTCTATTTTTTTTTTTTTTTTTTTCCTCCTCTCAAGCCCCCAAAAAGCCTCGTGTGAGGTTCAGTAACATCATGGAGATCCGGCAGCTCCCATCAAGCCACGCTTTGGAAGCAAAGCTGTCCCGCATGTCGTATCCAACAGTGAAGGAGCAGGAATCAATCTTAAAAACTGTAGGAAAACTCACTGCGAGCCAAGTAGCAAAAATTAGCTTTTTCTTTTGCTTTGTGGTATGTGCTCCATTCTTTCAAAAAACCTAAGTATAGATGCATTTAAAACTTGTATAATAGCAGTGAAAAAGTGTTGAGATGACTTGTATTCTTTAAGCCTTATTTTATAAATGGTCCAGAAGAAGTAAAACTTTCTTTGTGCTGGACATGGACGTGCAAGATTTAATTATGAATCTGTTGGTAGATGCTCTTGCTGCATCATGCCTCAGTTCTGGGTGGAGAGAGAAAGGCAACAGTGGCAGGATTCTTGAGACAGAAAAATGTAGAGGGCAGATCAGTGATACCTTTTCCAGAAGCAGCTTCACTGATACTGCCAAATGGGTTCTATGTAATGTGGGCTCACCACAGCTTTTCCTCAGGAAGTAGAGCTCTTTAAACGTTGTTGTTGTAATTATTATTATCATCAATAATAATAATACCACTGATGCATGTACCAGAAAATAATGGTGTCATTTTTTCTAGGGTAATGTCCTCATGTCCAAAACAAATCTTATTTATTCTTTTCATGGGCACTTCTGGCATGTACGTGTATTTCTTCTTGGACTTTAGTCTTACGTGGAAACACTCATAGAGAGTGGTTACTTCCCTTAGAATACATCTGAGATCTTACTAATGAGATCTCAATCAAGAAATGAGAAAACGCTTGCCATTTTATTCCTTTATGGAGGAATTAAGAAATATTTTTTAGGCATTGAATGTAAGAGATGCTTGTTTTGAGCAGTGGAGATGTGTACTGCTTTTAAGTACTCTAAAAAAACCTCATTAGGCTGAGTAATGTCACATACATTACTGAAATTTCTTTGCAGCCCTTGTGCAGATATCGTCTTGAAGCACTCCGAAACAAGTTTAAAGTACCTTTAGTAACTACAGACAAGCTATTATAATGTCATTTTAATTCTTTTTATGTTCTGAAGTATGTTATTTCGCCGTTAAACACGTACTTGAATATGGTTGGTTTGAGCCAGTTCTAAGTTTGCTGCTGTCTTTTAATGTGCCTGCCACTTTAATAGAAGTTAGAAGTCTCTTTGAGCTAAAAATCTAGTTCTGATTTTTTTTTTGGTTAAATAATTTTTTGTCTTTTCTTCAACTAGGATTTTATCGCACTGAGAAACTTAAGTTCTGTTGTTGCTACCCATATAATAACAAAATTATTTTTCTTTTTCCCCAGTGGTTCTTGGCAAATTTCTCATACCAGGAAGCTCTGTCAGATACCCAAGTTGCCATAGTTAATATCTTGTCGTCAACCTCTGGTAAGTTTTATTTACACCACCAGGTGTGCATTATAAGGCTGTTTGTAACATAAAAATCTCTTGTTACAATGGATTTGTGTAACATTTTTACCTGGGGATTTGCCCTAAATGCCTAAAGGTATTGAACGTGTGTGTTTAGAAAATTCATTTTGTATTTGCAGAGGTTTTTTAGGGTATCTTCATGATTCTGTGTGTGTGCTTCTGCAGTTACATCTGTATATTAAAGAAATATATTTGGAGTGTAAGATCTTTGAAGCCGTGTAATTTTTTGAGCAGCCCACTGGCAAAACTGGATTATATAAACTCTTCTGAATTTCTCTTGCAGGGCTTTTTACATTGATCTTAGCTGCAGTCTTTCCCAGTAACAGCGGAGATCGGTTTACCCTGTCCAAACTATTAGCTGTTATTTTAAGGTAAGATAATGGGAGGGAATATTTGGTCTAGAACTCCCTAGTACAGTGAGGGGACAACTGTACCTACTATCCCTGTGCTATCAGGTATAAAAGGTGTCACCTTTTTTAAAAATCCTTGTTTCACAGATGAGTTGAGCAAGTGAATTAAGTTAAATGCTTCGTGTCATGAACCATTACCGAATCTCATTCTCCTGTAGGAAATTAGAGTCATTTCTGTTGGAAATAGATGAACTTATTTTATTGTTGTTTACTTGTGGTTTGTTTATTTTTGTGTAAATGGTGAAAAATGAAGATTTTTTCTTCTTTTTGAGATTGAGTGTTTTCAGCCTCTTTCATTAAGTGCCTGGTGCATTGTTCTGGGAAGTTAAAAGTGGGGTTGGTTGTTTTTAACTTGGCATCATGCCTTAGCTGTTGAGAGCTCCTTTTGCCTTTCCAGAAGTGGGTTTTGGTTAAACAAAAATGCCTAAAGATAGAACTGTATATTTGTTTTTCTCTTTCTTTTATCTGTTTTTTTAAAAGAAATTCCTGAGTTCAAGTAACATTTTGCTTTTCTTTCTTTGCTAGCATTGGTGGTGTGGTACTTGTTAACCTTTCTGGATCCGAAAAATCTGCTGGAAAAGATACAATAGGTATTTACTTGTGGGTTTTAATCCTGAAGTATGCAGTGATGAGTACCGTCTTCTGACAGTACTAAGTAGTCATATAGCAAGCTCTATATCCCTTGCTCATGTAACATTTCACAATCTGGCTTTCTAGTTTCAACTTCTAAACTTGCCATTTATAATTTTCCACCCTGTGCATATGTTGGGGAAGTATTTACATTTTAGAGCTTTCTCCACTTTTCCATGTTTTTCATTTAGTAATGGATTCTGTAATCAGCAGAGATTTAGGACAGTCGATCCTTCTGTTCATGACGTGTTTGGCATATCTCAAGGGAGTATTTTTTCCATTTTTCCAGGTTCCATTTGGTCTCTTGTAGGAGCAATGCTGTATGCTGTCTACATAGTCATGATTAAAAGGAAAGTAGATAGAGAAGATAAACTTGACATACCAATGTTCTTTGGTAAGACCAAAAGTAACTCCGTTTAAAGTTTTCATTCAGTGTGTGATTAAATGATTTGCTTTGAGGCACTGAGCTGTGTCTGAGTGGTAAAGGGGCTTAGAAGAGCCAAGGAAGTAGAGAAAGCCTCTCACTCCCGTGGTTATGAGTCCTTTAGAGCCTGGTTGTGTGAATTATTTCTTGTTTAGTGCCTTAACAACGAGAGGTAACTGCCTGTAGGAATGCAGACAGCCCCACTGACTTAATGAGATTTCTAATTTTTAATTTCAGTTTCAGATCTGTAAATATCTGATGCAAATTTAGTTTGTGAATTTCAGGTTAAATTTCTTACATTTGTTTTCTTTGAAAGATTTAAAATATTGGTTAGTGGCTGTTTTTTCATATGCATATTGTCAAAATAGCAGATTTTAGCTGATATTTTGGTTATGTTGGAAAATATTTATTGTGATTTACTTAATACTGTTTTTATATTCAGGTTTTGTAGGACTGTTTAATCTGTTGCTGCTGTGGCCAGGGTTCTTCCTGCTTCACTATACTGGATTTGAAGCATTTGAGTTTCCCAATAAGCTGATATGGATGTGCATTGTCATAAATGGCCTTATTGGAACAGTTTTGTCAGAGTTCCTCTGGCTGTGGTATGTATGCCATACATTGAATATGTTTCACATAAATTATCTTTGCTGTGGTCTCGAATGCTGAGATGTAAAATTGTCAAGGTTAGGGTTCTTGCCCTTTTCTTTTTCTTTTTTTTTTTTTTCCTGTCCGCATGTGCAGTTTTAGCATCGTGTCACAATGTCCTGTTGAGACAACAGCTAACTTTAAAAAGTAGCCCATGTGGTCTTGTAGTAATTGAAATGCTGTGTGCTTAGCTTATTCCAGAGTTAACGTTTGGGACAGAAAGACTTTGTGCTACAGAGTTGCAGTAGCAAAAGGAGAGTATGAATTCTGTTGTAACAGTTCTGTGACAATACTGCAGTGAAAGATCAGGGTGGAGTAGATGGAGTCCACAAAAACCTCTTGGTTTTGTTTGGGGCTGTGGATTTTTGTTTTTTCACGTTTAAAGTTATGTGTGAAATTTAATAATGAGATTTTTTGCTTATTGGCAAGCTTTTGCACCAGACCTGGATATAAATGCATTGTAGCATACGTTCCTTTGCCATTGAACTTGTTTGTTGACAGAATATTTTTGTGATGTTAATGCCATCTTGTATCAGTGTCAGGTTAAGTGTTATCTTAACATAAGCAAAATAACAAACAAACAAACTCCTCAAACGTCAAACATTGTCTGTTGCCCCAAAATCAAGTACTAGCATAGGGTTAAGCACGTGGGTGTGCCCAGACTTTTTTATGTTCATGGTATTTGTTTAATTACTCAGAATGATATTCCAGTCAATTAAAGGGCTAATTTTACTTCCAGTTCCTTTTCTATAGTTTTGGACTGGGACTAATTTCAGAGTTCGTGCTGATATCATCCAGTGTGCCACTGGTATAGTCTTCTTTAGGTTTTTTGGAAGTAAATAATATCATTTAACCTACTCTTTTCTGCACCCAACCACCTATTACCAGCTAAATAACGTAGGGGTAGATGTGGCTCTTCATTTTTTTTAACCTACTGATAAATTTTTATTGGATTCTGCACCATTTATTCAGTTACAGTTTTCTGTGGACAGGTTGGTTGTAATTCAGAAGCAATCTCTTATGCTGTAGAGAATCATGGTACGGAAACAAAATGCAGATTTTTCTAGATGAAGTTACTACATGTGAAATAGGGGAATTTCCATCATCTCAAAAGATTGGTATGGGAATTAAACCTCAGCTCAGAAGACATCGATTGCCTAGTTAAGAATTCTATGCACTTTTAGAGATTTATGATGGAGTGTGATGGTGTGAGTTAATTTTTGATTATTAAACAGTAACTAACAGTTGATCAAATGTCTTCCTCATTTGATGTATTACTTTGGTTGTCTTTTAACTTCTAAGTAAGACCTTGTTATTATAATTATTATTTATTGTCATTAAATTGTATAATTGTTATTATTTTATTGTCTTTTAGGGGCTGCTTTCTTACCTCATCACTGATAGGCACACTTGCCCTAAGCCTTACAATACCTCTGTCCATAATAGCTGACATGTGCATGCAAAAGGTAAGGTATTACTAAATTTTGATCATTGTTTACAGAATTTCTTCTAATTAAATTCTTTTAGGCTTGTACTTGTTTATTTGGTACAAGAAATCAGTCAAGTCTTGCACTTGGAATGTTTCCAGCCAAAAAGAATGTTTTCACAAGCAAAGTGTAAAGTGTAATGAGCATCTTTACACTTCTGAAATTTTGTGCATGTAAAAATGAGGTAAAAAAACCCCAAACACAACCTGCATTTTGCTTCATGTCAGTGCAGATTTTGGAAAATAAGTCAGAAAAATAAAAGGACAAAGAAAAGAAAAGTCAAAAAGAGTCAGACCCTGAATAAATGCTTTTGTAATGAACATGTGGTACACAGTATGTTTTGTGTTAATATTACCTGAATATTCCAGCATGGAAATAAAGCAAACACTGCAGTGATTCCAACAATAATAAAACATTTGTTGGTAAGATAATTGTATTTGTGTTGCTCTTAAAGCATCTGCAGTACACACTTGAGAGATAAATTGTAATGGGATGGTAAATAACTCGTGATAGCTTTAAAGGATTCAAGGAATAAAATATCTGTAGACTCCTCCCCCAAAATTCACTTTCATGAGGTCGAAATAGATTTATGTGTGAGTTAATGTTGGTAGAAAAAATAAGAATTTAGTATGTAGGTTTGTGTGTCAGTACACATTTTAGATATACACAGATGTGTGTGCATGTGCAAATACAGTGGTACAGATGTGTATGTGTATAGTTACATATATCAGTATATGAAAATTGTGAAGTGATTTCTGAAGTGATTTGTCTAAACTTTCTTCTGGGATACATTGAAAAATGGACTATGCTTTTCTAATTCCCAGTAAACAGCTCAGTCTTTAGGCTGTTTATTCTAAATAAACACAGAGTCCAGATCTTTTAAAATTAATTTACACTTCATGTACTAATGCAACATGGAGGCATTTCAAATAGCAGAAACATCTCCAAAGCTCTCTTGGATGACTTTCAGCTCCTGTTGGTAACAAAAGGGCAAATTACCTTTGTAACTCCTGGTGTTGGAAGTAAATCCTTTATGTCTCACGTTTTAGAAAATAAATTACTAGTATTAGAAAAACAAGTGATGGACCCTGATTAAAGGCAAACTGCTGTAGGCTTTGATGGTTTTTGCACAAGTGTGTTTGTGCAAGGATGTCTCTGCCATTCAGACATCAGAATATCCTAAGCCAAGCCCTGTGCTCGCTGAAGTCTCAGGTGTCCACATCTCAGGTGACCTGATAGAAATTTAATTCCAGCTTCAAGCTGCCCTGTTAATGCCTCTGGCCAGCCTTGTTTTTACTTAAAAGAAACCTGCACAAGAATGCCACTGGCATGGCTAATAATCATGGAGCCATAGGATGTGCTGAGCTGGAAAGGACCCATCAGGATCACCCAGTCCAACTCCTGGCCCTGCACAGGACACCCCAAGAATCACACCATGTAATATAAAGATTAAAATATCAATAACATGCAGCCTTCATATGACTGTCAAATGCCATGGTAATTATACGATATTCATAATCACTAACTTTCTGGGTATTTATTTTTCTGTAATTTTCTAACATAAATCTGAATCTCAGGAATTACATCCAAGTTTCTAATGACTAATTAAACATTCCTTTTGGCAACTTAATGTGTTCTGGATTTCATTAGAAATCAGTAAGGAAATGTAGGGCTTGACAATTGCAGCGTATGAGATCTTTGAGGAGGATCATCAGTGCCAGGTACCAAAGCTGAATCTGTTTTCTCCAAAATCTTCAGTTTTGGATCTTTTCTCCACACGGGGGGGCCGTGCCCATGGCTCATGGCTCTGTCATCCTGAAAGGCAGGTCCCAGTCTCTTCCTGTCCTTGTGCCCTTGGTTTGGAGTTACACAACCATGGAATGCTTTGGGTGGGAAGGGACTTTAAAGATCGTCTCTTGCCAACCCATGAAATGTCTAGGAGGCTTTCTCCTTGGCCGCAGAGACAAAGCTAAAAGCCTAAAAATGAGAGTATTTGGAAATAGCAGTCTTCATTCAGCTCCCAGTGCAAACAGAATGTTCCATTGTAAAGAATGGATCAGTGGGAACAGGTTGTGCAGTTCTTAGAAGAAGCAATAGCTATAGAAATTGTACCAAATGACTCACACTGTTTAAAATAATTCAAACTGCATCTCAAACTTACAATAATAATCATTCCAATTATACAGCATGTCTATTCTTTTTCAAGCTATTGAGTGAGTGATGTTTGTTTCAATTCCAGGTGCAGTTTTCCTGGTTATTTTTTGCAGGAGCAGTACCTGTATTTTTTTCATTTTTCATTGCAACTCTCTTGTGTCACTATAACAACTGGGATCCAGTGATGGTGGGAATCAGAAGAATTTTTGCCTTTATTTGTAGAAAACATCGAATTCAGAGGTAGGGCAGTGACAAACTATAATCCTGTCTCTTCTTTAGTCTTTCCAATATCCTATGCTCTTCTAGAAGCCACAATACTCATACAGGTTTATTTTCACCTGATTTTATATTCAGGTGTACTAATTTCTTAATTGTAGCATTGCCAATCCATTTATTGACCTATGTAATGCTCAGAAAATGCAAAGATGTGAAGTCTGTTTACCTTTTAAAAGAAATTTCCTGGTGGTTGTCAGAGTTTTTTCCCTTAATGCATCTATGATAACTTCTGTACCCAGCACAGTGAAAATTGTGCAAACTTGAGTACATTTGATAAACTTAAGGAGTCTTTGCATGCTTTTAATGGCTAAAGATCAAACAGCTGCATACTAGGTACTCATGTTGGCTTCATAACGACCAATTTAATATTCCTGTATGACTTAAATAACTGTTTCTTTTAAGAATGCCAGAAGAAAGTGAGCAGTGTGAAAGCCTCATCCCTATGCATAGTGTTTCACAGGATGGAGACAGCTGCTGTTCATAGACAAAAGGTAAACCTTTAATAAGCCTCAAACAGTGCACAGAAAGGCGAGGGTTGGTTTTCTTGGTGGCATCTGTGTTATACAAGGGCACGTTTTTAAAGAGCATGCAGTCAGTCTTGTTCTGTATTGATGGACAGAGTTTTAAAGTGTATCTTCAAAGTTATTATTACTGCTTGTTGCCAAGCATTATGCTCACAGTTCTTGGTCCCTGGTTTTGAAATGGAGTTTTTTACTAAAGAGTATTACAAAAGTTCATTCAAAACTGGATGTGAGTCAATACATCAGAAGAGGCATTCAGCTTCTTGGCATGGATGATGTATTTGGGAAGCATCTGAAGTAATTACTTCACTCTTTAGTGCTGTTGGGGTCACAGTTTGGGCTACTGCACCTCGTGAAAAACACCAACCATTTAAAGAAGTTTGGAGATCATCACCAGACTTTATCATTATGGGTCCTGAAAGTGGAAAGGAGCCCTTGTGTTTGTGGTTGACAAGAATTAAGTTGTTAAATTCCATTAAATATTAGGCTAAATATTTCTCATGATAAGCATAGGGAAAGTAGACTAGAATAGCTAAAGTTTGCAAAATATCCCTCTTTTAAGAGACAAAGTTTAGGACTCTCCTAGCCCTGTGCTTCAGAGCTTTGGTTTTCAATAATGTATGCAGAATTACGTGGGAGGCATATTTTTATTTTCCAGTGTTGCTTAATCTAATAATGAAATTGAAAATATTCTAACCAAAACAGTAACGTGTCTTAAGACATGGAGTTATTTCTTTTGTTAGTAAGATGGAAACAAATACTTATGGTAATTCCTCTTTTGTAATCCTGAATCATGCACCCCTGTTAATTTTTTTTTTTCTTCTTCTTAGTTTAAAAATGGAATGATGCCCAGCGAAGAGACAATCTTCTGGAAAAGTCCCTAAGGAATCATGTTTCAGTGCCTATTCTGAATTTGTAGTAAAAATAAGAAGTTTCAGTTCTTTTGAAACTCTAAACTTTTTCTCTGTCTTGCTTTCATCTGATTTTATAAATGAACAGATTTCCTACATGCCTGTCACCCATCTTAGTCCATCTGAGCAACCAACCTGCCTTATAACACTTGAGCTGGTGACATTACTTGACAAAATCAAGGAAGCAAATGCTGTTAAGTGATTTCTTTCTTTTTTAAAGTCACAATTTTGTTAAATGCTGGACAATATTATTTTTAAAAGATACTTTAAAGTGAGTTATGTAAATAAGTTTGCAGGTCATCAAGTCTTACAGGCTTTCAGATGAAAAGCTAAATAGATATGTTACCTGTAGTAGGTACAAATTAAATTTTTTATGTTGTATAAACTATTTGCATATTAATAGAGCAAAATAGAAAAATAATTTATTAAGTGCATTCTTATAATTACCGAGGCAGGATCTTTGTACGGTCCTGGAACACTACATATATAATGTCTTAGGCCTTGTAATGGCAATGGGTGCTGATGTTTAAAAATCAAAAAAATTGCCCAACAATCAGGAATGCTTAAAATTTCAGTTTATGGTGAAATATTTCTGATTACAATACATTTGGGTATACATTCTTATACTTGTTTTAAAACAGACTGGTTCTGTAACCCATTCTCAATCCCGGTTATCTCTCAGACATGAAAATTTTCAGGTGTAGCTGCCATGTTGTGAAAGAGATCAAATTAATTGTGAAAGTTTTCAGTCAATGGGTTGGCACTACACTAATCTACTAAGCAATCTGAAAAAGAAAGGTGTTTGCATTGATTTTTCTTTCCCCCCAGCTGTATTTATAAATTTGTTCTAAAACAGATAATTATCTTCCTTCCACTGCAGTGTTTCCTTTTTAATCCAGAGAAGCTATTATAAATATATTGAGGAATATTTGAAATTAGTCAATGCCATTTTCCAGCTCCTGGCCTATAAGACACTTAGATCAAAGTTAATTTTGGCTTTTGATGGATTATATTTTTTTATACTGGATGTAAGGTGGATTCTTAGCCAGGAGTATTTTCTTCCACGTAACAAGGTTATTAATAATGTAGGGTATTTCCACTGTCCCTCCACACAAATACAGAAGGATGACATAGCAGAAATGCCTGTTCATGTTTTGGCACTCAGTAATGATCCTTCCAACAGAAATTTTGGTCTTTTGGCAGTAAAACTATTATTTGATGGGGAATGCAGGAAAGCAACATGCTTAGCTCTACATTTATAGAAGAATTCGTACCAGCAGCTGGAATTTAATATAAGAACTGTCTGTAGAGAAGGAAGACAAAATGAACCTGGGACTATTCTGTTCAAATATTTAACTGTTATCAAGTTTTTCCTTCCTGTTTTTAATAGTAGATTGCACTACAAATTTTGGTGGTCTGAGGCATCTCTTCAAGATGAGATAGTAAGTCCTTCTTGGACACTAAAATAGGAATTAAAAAAACTCCAAATCAACCACAACAAAATCACAAACCCAAAAGAGACAAGAAAGTCGATTAAATTTCACAGTTAAATTTCCAAACCTCACAAGTAGAGGGGTTGAAAATGCAGTATGTTGAATTAAATTTTACTTTAGTAGAATTTTCAGGCATTTTTTGATCAGTGGAGTTTCCTTAGGTTTTGAATTTGTCCTTCAAAATTATGACAAATTTAGAGGATGTTTGCTTCAACCTTTTTTCAGGAAGTATTGTAATGCCTCCTCAAAATAAAAAGATGATGTCTCTTTTCAGTTAATGAAAAGTTTCAGTGACACCCTGGTATGAAATATTCAGCAGGCATTAACTCCTAATTTGAATCAGCTGGGACTTGTGGCATCAGTGAATTCAGCCTGGGAAGACTCAGTTTGCTTTCAGATGGGCAACGACAGCGTTTGTAGCAAAACTTTCTATTACTGTTATTTGAAATTGGTCAGGCAAATAGGATTGGATCTGTGATGTCAAATGGGCAGTGACTGTTTATATTTGCCCTTGTGTTTGTGGGTTGAAGTCAAAGATCATCATAGCCTCCCATGTGTATGACTGTTAATTTGCATTATTCATTAGTTTGAGAGGTTAAGAAAAGAAGTTACAAGAGAATATTCTTCTGTCTCTGAGCCCAGGAATGTTGAAGAACGTTCAGTAAACGCGAAGTCTGGCCTTTCCAAACGTTTTTGTTTTTAACAAAAACGTGGGGGTTTTTTTGTAATAAGATATGAAATATTTTTATCTCGCGGCACTAGATAGCTTAAGCTGTGTTTTTGCATAAAATTACAGTTCTTTAAATAGTAAGAACAAAACAAACTGTCCTTCCTGAAAGGATTTTTAAACAGTGGTGCCCCTGTAGTTACAAGAAACGTGTTACACTTTTAATTACAGAAGCTATGACATATAACATTGTTCCTGCATTTAATAGAATGTGATGGAGTTTTTTCTACAAAAGCTTGTGATTTTTAGTACAATGATATTTTATAAATACAATGTCTGATTTAAAATGTAAATTGCATAGCTCTCTAATGGGTGCTTGGTAAATGCACAAGAGATTTAGCTTTGATTCTCAGGTACCTCTGACGCAATGGAGACGTGCTGGGTTTTTCTGGAACGTGAAGGAGCTCTCTCGTGAATGCTTTACCTCTGTGTGGTAGCGTGAATTGTCATTGCTCTTACTGTTTTGATTTGGGAATGTCTTTATTCTGACTTACTTCTTGGAGGAACCACATATGCTTTAGGAAAATCGTGTCAAGCATTTCTTTGATTGTCATTAGATGGTTAAGGAACAGTGATTTCCCAGGCCTACAAAGTGGGAAATGAATACTGTGTGTTGCTCTGTCAAACAGTTGAACTAATTCCTGTAATTCTTTGAGACAACCAACAATTTCTTCCGTGTGTGCAATTGAGGTTTTGGGGCTGTTGGGTTTTTGTGTGTGAAGGAAATTATGATAATTTGCCAAAAGCTACAGAGCATGCCTTTGCTTTTAGGGTTTTGGTGAGGCTCGCCTAGTTTGATAAGCAGTGTGCTGCACTTGAGAACAAAGGCAGGAAAGGATTTCAGTTTTTCTGGCCACTTCATGTTGGGTTTCAGTCACTCTGAAAATGTGTTCCCTGCGAGGGGCTGCTGCAGGCGTAATGTTCAGCAAGGGGTGGAAATACCACATCTGTAACAGAGTCTGGGGCACATGAGTGCTCCTGAAGGCACTGAGGGAGCTTGTGCTGTTTGGCTTTCCCAGTGTTCCCTGCATCCTGTCCTTGGCTTCTGGCCTGTGGGAATGCCTGTGAGGGGGGTAGGGGCTGTAGGACAGGACTGGTCTGGCTGGCCATGGAGTTGGGCTGCAGGGGCTGCACACAGACTGGGAAGCTGGAGGCTGAGGCGCTGCCTGGGTGTGTCCCTGTGGCGTGGCAGATGCTGAAGTATTTTGTGGAAATGGGGTTAAGCAGGGCTGGTCTTCAAGCCGGGGAGCTGCAGGTGATATTGGTCTATTCGTGACAGACCTCCTTGGAATGTACTAACAAAAACAGGAGAGCCTGCAAATTGCTTTTCTTGGTGTGTGCTGCTTTAATTGTCATTCCTGTCACAATCCTCGTGCCTAGGTACTGCTATTCACAGCTGTGATGGCTTTAAATAAGGTGGCAAAACGATTTCTTTGTAATTCTTAGTTCCATTTCTCTTAGTGTTGAATGTTGTCATTCCTATTCCCTACTAAAAGATCCTCCAGTCTTAGGGAAATTATGTTACTGAGCTGAACTAAGCTATCAGAGGACAGGGAAAACCAGTTAAATTTTGGAGATAGTCTGAGTTTACGGACACACTTTATATTTCATATGGAAATAGGCCTTGGAAAGGCAGAGTGTTTGTAAATGAAGTGAAGAACTGGCATGCTCAAAAAGCAACAAACAAACTGATGTTAATATCACAATGTTGAGTTACATGGCTAACTGTAGGATGGTACTTTGAATCAGTTTTCTTTATTTGGAGTAAGTTTTGAGTTAGTTACCATGTCTGTTATGGCTGTCACATGTGGTGCCTGCAATTTAATAGTTATAACTCCAGTAGCATTTATGTGTTCATTCATAAACTGTTGTTATGCATTTTTTTCCTTATCTAATCCACGATTTCATTAATGTTGTATTTTGTTTTACATGATCATTGCAGGGCATGATTTCTCAGGGAAATATGGATGATACCATACGTTGTGAGAGCCAATAACTAATTCCTGCCTTTGAAATCCCTACAAACATTTCCAGGTTTCACTCAAACATTTCATGTCGTGTAACTTCCATGTTGCATTTCCTTAGGCTTGGCAGGTAAATCACGATGAGAATGTTAAGAGCATTTAAAGATGTCAATAAAATATACCCTGCCCAATACTTTGTTACTTTCTGGAGAAACATCCATTCAAAGCTGATGCTGAAAACGTGTGTGATTTTCTACTTTATTGTCCTCTGTGCCATAGAAATGAGTAGTTATTCTGCTGATTTTGAAGCTGCATTTCTGGCATGACAGTGACATTAACTTTCAGGGTTAGGCAGTGCTGTAAGAATACGTAATCTGATTCTGGGGTATATCAGGATAAATCTCTAACATAAATATATTCATTTATATCATTAAATTTTTACAAAGTCTGTTCACTTTGGGGATTTTTTGTTTGTTTTTCCTGTAAAGTTACTTTGGCTAGTCTGGTATTTGATCCAAAGCCCTCGAGTGTCTTAGACAGCATTAATAAAGTAAAACTTTATTGAAAGGAACTCTGCAGTCAGGTTGACCTTTATGCCTTTGCAGTATTTCTGTCTGCAGCATATATCTGGAGTGGTTTGCTTTAAGACCTCAGTAATATAAATGGAGGGATTTTAGTGCTGGTAAAAATGGTAAGCACACTACTGTTACTGGTCACAAAAGGTATTTTCACATATCCAGTATGCAGCTTAATTATTTACAAGGTGAATTTGTCTTGCTACATGACTTTTGTTCAAAATCAGCCGCAGGAGAAATATTAACCCTGCACTTTGCTGTATACTTTTTTTGTCTGTCGTGAGAATATGTGATTGTAGTCTTCAGCCCTGAGCATCAGCTTCTTCTTGATGGTTTCTGCTTTGACATTTCCATTTCCATGCCCTGTTGCATTCATTGCAAAGTGAATTTCCTCTCTTGGTAAAGCCAGTGTAATTGTATTTTGACTGCCCTAGTCCTCTGTGGTGTTAGAAATCTGACATAAAACGTAAATCTGACACGTAATGTGACTACTTAGAGGTCTGTGTTCTCACTCTTGTCATTACATCTGGTGTTAGTGGGTAACCAAACCTTTTCTGGCTATGCCTATCATGATGCAGAATGCATCCAGAATTCCATCTGGCTTTCACTTCCTACTTTTAAAAAGCATTAAGGGCTTTTCTCTGGGGATTTTTGTAGAAAGCAGCTGTTTAGTTCCACAAGTTCAGAGTCCTTTAACTGCACCTCAGTTTGTGAAGTTGCATCCAATGTTCCCTTTCTTTTAATGAACTTCTGGAGGTTTTTTCAGGGAAGGTGCACAAATTTTCTTTATGTTCCACGCAAGAAATATGGCTGGGTACCGAAATGGCCTCCGAAATAAAAATTCAGGGCTTATTCTATAGTTCCTCACATATGTTTGATTTTTTTCCCACTTCTTATTTTTTAAGAAACCCAACCAAATAAAACCAGTCAAACCCCACACTTACCAAGCTGAGGGGAATTAGCCATTTAGCATAGAACTAATGTTACAATATGCAAATAATTGTATTTTCATCAGTGATACCAGTCAATATAATACTGATGTTGCCAGTCCACAAGTCTTCCTTGTCTGTGTTACAGGTGATGCTTCTCTTCGACCTAAATCTGACCTCTTGCATAGCAATTAAGTCAGTTCCACTGCCAGAATGAGTAATTTCTAAAATACTTTTAGAATCTACTTTTTCCTCTAGGTGGGGGAACAGCAGGGGCTTTCCAGCCAAACAGTGTCACTTTCCTATTGGAGAAGGAAAAAAAAAAACCCAACTGAAAAAAATGTAGAACAGAAATCTTCATTGAAAATCAAGAGTATTAGTAGGAAAGTAGGAAGCATACACTGTAAAATCATTGGGGTAATTGCTTGCATAGCCCAATTCCACATAGAAGTGCTTGGGCAGTAGTTTATTGGATTGATCTCTGGTTGATCTTGATGTAGTGTAGAAAGCAGGTATTTTAAATAATCATTTCATATTGAAGCTGAAGGCTTAAATTAAGCCCTGTGATTGTTTAAAAAAAAAAAAAAAGGAAAAAAATTATGTTTGGAAACTTAGGAGAATTTTTTTTGTTTGTGGTTTGGGTTTTTTGAAGTCCTTCCAATGCAGTTACAAAGGAATGCTCTGTTAAATCACTCATGAGAGGCTGTTTACACAGGGCTACATGGAGAGCGTAGCCAGGTGTTGGAGCTGACATTACCTAAATGGAATTAGAGAAATGTACTCAGTCTGAGCTACAACTTCAGCACTGTAGAGCTGAAGGGGGGTGTTTGTAATGATTTAAAATTCGTTTAAGGTCTCTTTGGAGTAGATATTAGTAAAACAAAATTGTTTATGAAACTTTGATTTATGAAACTCCTGAAACTTGAATGCATTTAAGGGTGCACAAAACCAGTCGTGGTTTTGATGGTTGTTTTGGCCTTGCATTTTATACCGAGTTTCAGGGAATTCTCAGTTTCACTTCTAAAGTGGAATCTGCTTTAACTGAAGAGCTTTCCCCTGAAGAAAACTTTTTTTCCCCCTCAAGTCTGTACAGTTTTCTGATAATTCAGATGTTCTGGGAGCATAGCAAGTTCCAGATATGTATCCTCTATGAAACATCTTTGTGCATCATCTTTTAACCATTTTCTTCAGTGAAAGCAGAACGTGAATTGCTGATGTGTATTGCATTTGCACTTGAAAACCTGATTTCAGAGTGTGTTAAACCTTGATCTATTTTTGATAAAAAAGAAATGTAGCATTTTAATCTAATTTCCATTTAATGGGAAGGATATTCATGCAGAGATAAACATATATCAGGGTTTGATGCAGTGATTTTTAAGCCAAGAAAACAGCAGGATGGCAGTGGTAAATCTGAAAAGAAGATGCGTATCTCTTCAGAAACTCTGGTTTCCTCCTGCCCTCTTTATACCAAATTGTGTCTCCATTATTCCAGGATAATACAGGTGAAGCAAGGACCAGAACTTCTACCCTTTGTTCTTTAAAAGTGAACACTGGCTTTTGCCTGGGGTGTCTTTGTCCTGTCACTTCATTTTCTGATGGGAGGTCGGTTAAATAAAAAATATAGAATAAGTATTTTTAATTAAAATCAGATTTAAGCTATTAATTATTTTGAAATTCTCTATATTAATAGAGATCTAATGAATGGAAATTGAAATCCTATATTGCAAATATTGAACAGTGCTTATATATTTTTAACAAAACCAAGTATATATATGAATATTTGAAACATGCATGAAGGTGAAAATTGGAAGATTGTTTTTATGTTAAAAGGTTTATAAATTGAAATTCTTAATATCCAGTACCAAAACCCTATAAAAGGGCTAATGAAAAGAAAATGTAATGTATTCTGATTAACAGCCTGTGTAATACAATCAATGTGTGTGATGTTTTTGTTCTGTATTATATTTATTATATGTAAGTAAACAATAAAGATTATAAATCTTATTTTCTTAACAGGAATTGGTGTTTGCTTGGGGTTACTGCTTAATGTGTTTTATATCATCAGTTAAGAAAAAATGGTCACTAGGGGTGGGCTTAAAAGTGGGTTTTGGGGTCTCTCATTTCGCCTGAAGTCAGCCAGGATGCGGAAGGTTGTAATTCGGTGTCAGCTCGGTCTGTGTGCTGGCTTTGGCTGGGGCAGGGTTGATTTTCTTCCCCGTGGCTGGTACGGGGCCGTGTTTGGGTTTGGGCTGAGCACGGGTGATAACGCAGAGATGTTTCTGTTACTGCTGAGCGGGTCCTGCACCGAGCCAAGGCCTTTCTGCTTTTCCTCGCCCCAGCGGGCAGGAGTTTGGGCTGCA